>JAULBM010041577.1:0-10777 GCA_032357055.1 Geukensia granosissima | reverse complement strand
ATTTGCAAAGAATGTGAAAATTAATGTCTGTTTGTTTACAAAAGTCGTTTAAGTTACAGAAATCACATTCGCGTGTTTACAAAAATCAACCGTTTTTACGATTCGCTCTATGTATATAGTGCTAAGTAAATGCCGTGAAGATTGTATGACATCTTATAAATAAAAAGCCGTCTAAAGATCAAAATCTACAGGTCTCAACAAGTCCTTGAAAAATTGACTTTGCATATACGTTTGTTACAGTTGCGATTTACAGCTTACAAGCTTAGAGTAATGCTCATCTATAATTCAGTTTCAGCTATTATTAATGTGACTTTCTTTTGAATTTACATGCGTATAAACCACCATCTAATAAAAACGCCATCATGTGGCTTAACTGAGCAAAAACAACAATGAAAACAAAGGAAATTTAATTAACACACGTAATTATCACAATTGTGTTTTCTTCAGAGGTTTTATTTAGACCAGATTTGGTTTTGTTTTTGTCTGTTATAAGTGTCCATCTATGCTGAAGGCCTTGTGACATTTACTCGAGGCGAGAAAATTATTGAAAAAAACCCACTCCCGTAGTAAAAGAAACTGTCAAATGGTTCGTGTCGTATTATTACAAACAGGCGACAGATCAAGTTTTCGGTTAAGTTCTTAAAGTTCAAAATGTTTGTATATATATATATTTGTTTGAAGTTTGGTTGTTTAGGGATATTTCTTAAAAAATGACTTCGCAGGTTGGATTATACTTTTTTTCATTGCGAAAATAAGAAATGGTAGGTTTCTGCATATATCTTCACAAAAAGGCAGTTTTGTTCGAGAAAATTTTTAAAAGAGAGAAACAAAACAATTCTTAAACTTTTCAAATATATTTAGAAATTTCAAACCCAGAGTTTTGACTGTAAATAAACGTTACCTTGATTATTTATTGTTGATGTTAAGATATTTTATTAATTTCTATAATTGTGGAATTTTATCATTTAGCGACCGGAAATAATTACACAAACCACACAGTTGCAGAGATATCAAAAAGTGAAGATTTCTTTTAGTAAGTATAGAAGTTTAAACTGTTGGGATAGTGTAAGAAACCAAAAAGCATAATATATTAGATAACTTCAAGTTAATATTCAGATTGCCATTCACCTCATTCCGAAATAATTGGGAGGGTGCTTGTATTATTCAATTTTTCAAACTTATTAAAATCTCATGGTGTCTTTATGATGTAGTTTCAATGTACTCTTTATTTGGGTGCGATGAACGATTGTTGTTTTCTCGTTGCTCTTCACTTTATGTCTAATGGGAACAAATTTAACGCTTCGTCACAAATGATGGGACAGGGGCTCAGATTCTCTCTTTAAATTTCAGTCAGTCAATCAGTATAGACCGACCGGGATTACCGAGTAAATGAATAGGGTGCACAAATGAATTGATCTTTTGGCTGGTTCTCTCCCTATCATCTGGGTTATAGATCGAGAACCCTCGTCTTATATGTAAAACGTCAGAATATAGCTAGTCAGCGAAACAGTCTGAACGTCACTCGGGTGATTCTGATGTTCCTATTGAATTTATGTGTACTATGTTATTTCATGTTTGCAGTAATAGAGTTCTTGGAATGTCAGAAGGTCTGCACGACTTTGGAACAGTTAGATGGGATCTAGCTCTATGTTTGTTACTGGCTTGGGTTGTCGTACTAGCGGTTTTATCTAAAGGAATCAAAACTCTGGGGAAGGTAATTATGAAAAATGGAAAAATAAAGTTTGTTTATTTTACAAAGATGAGTGGCACTCTGTAGTATCTTATATCCTAACGATTTCAGATAAAATATCAGTATCTTTTTTACAAATATACCTTACGTTCAATATACCTAATCAGAAGAAAAACAGATATTCAATATGTGATTATAAATTATATATTGTACCAAAATAATATGCGAATGCATCTAATTTCATAAGATTTAAAGTTTTACAAACGACCAGTTACGTGTGTTTCATATACTTCTTTAGGTTGTGTATTTTACGGCACTGTTTCCATATGTATTATTAACCGCTTTGTTGATTCGTGGAGCAACGTTAGAGGGCGCTTCTGATGGTATATACTATTATCTCACACCGCAGTGGGACAGGCTGGCAGACTCTACTGTAAGTTAAAGATAGATTTATTAGTCCACTCTAGCCCGAAATATAATATTTATGTATACATTTTTGATATTAGATATATTACATTGAAAGTTGACATATTAAACAAACTAAAAAAGATAATAAATTTCACAAATTATTCGTATTGATACCAATTGCCTCCAACACATAAAAGATTATATCTAATCCTTTGGAAAGTTTAATAATTGTCTTATAAATTTTGCTGTACATGTTTTATGATTATTGTTAAATGTTTCAAAAGTATACAAAGAAAATAGTCCACAGAATAACACATGGAAAAATCATATTACAAAAAGAGGAAGCGAAAACAAATCGAAAGCAAAATGGCAATTTCGAGAACACGAAAAAGACGAAACATGGCATATATACATATAAAACTAAAAATTAACAATGCGGACACAAAAACCTGGAATGAACTTAGGTGGTCCGGAAGGGTAAGCAGTGCCTGCATCTTTAAAGACACAGCCGCATCGTCCAAAAATAATGAAACTATGTATTAGATTTTCTTTTTAAGAATTTCATTTGAAAAGTTTCAAGTAAGATTTTTGTATGTTAGGTTTGGAGTGATGCAGCAACTCAAGTGTTTTACTCACTAAGTGCATGTTCTGGTGGACTGATTTTGATGGCAAGTTACAACAAATTTGACAATTACTGTTTGAGGTACGCTTAGATAAATATTCTGTTGTAAGCCGTTTAAACTAAGTAATAGTCCATGGGTTGTTAAATTTATACTTATTATTATCTTGTACACTTTCTTAATTTTCTAGAGAGACACAGTATGCAATTTCACATTTGGTCTCAAATTTTAACGGCTTTGAAGGCTGCAGTCAATGAATATTTCATTAATATTGAAATTGTTAAAGGAAGAAAATTATTGAATTTCTGTATGAAAAAAGTCAGATGTGAAAAAAACGAACAATCCCTTTAAAAGAATAAATCAAGTGCCGTTGCAAATTCCAGAAGGAAAAACAGGGTAAACGCAAATGGTAAAAATTAAGGTTGGTTAGTTAATAAATCTTTGAAACGACCACCCGTTTGTTAATTGTCGTGCCCGATAATTGTAATGATTATGATAGTGACGACGACTGTAAAATTTCTGATAGAATGACTTTAACTGAGAAGCACCGTTGTGAATAACATCGATTGTGACTATACAGTGCCTTTGACTTCTGAGTAACACGACGGGTGCCACTAGTGGAGCAGGAGTTGCTAACCCTTTCAGAGCACCTGAATTCGCCCTGGTTTTTGTAGGGTTCGTGTTACTCCAGCTTTAGTTTTCAGTGTAGTGTTGTGAATTCTATGTTTGTCTTTCTCTTCATTTTGTTGGCCATGGTTTTGTCTGTCTTTCGACTTTACGATTTCTGTCTTCCCCTTTGGTGTCTTCAGATTCCTTCTGTTACAATTTTATCGTATGTCAGAAGCGCAAAACTTTCTTTTTGATCCATTAGATGGACACATGAAGGGAATGTTATATCCATCAAATGTCTTCGACTATTTTAAAGTTTGTTTCAACATCAAGTTTCTCACAAGGTTGAGTTTTCTGAAAACCTTTTCTGTTCATTTTGAGGTCAATGTCAATACAAGAGGCAAACTTTTACAGTACTTTTAAATCAAGATCACTGGATAGATTTGATGCTCATAATCACCCAGTCTTGTATTTTCAGTGATAAAACCTCAAGTTTATACCAAAAGCTAAAATTAATTTTGAAGAAGGCAAGGTTTAAGAAGAAATAAGTCAGCAAGAAAAAATGTATAAAGGGTTAAAAATCTGTTTAAACATTTAATGTTTGGTCCAAGTAGAATTATCATGTTTAAAAATCGTTGGCTTTTAGTGTTTGCCCTCTCAATGGACAGATTATTGTTATTACAGAGATGCATTGATAGTGCCCATAGTAGATTGTTTTACAAGTTTCTTTGCTGGGTTTGTCATTTTCACCGTCCTTGGTTTTATGGCTCACCAGAAAGGCACGACTGTAGCAGAAGTTGCAAGAGGAGGTTAGTTTGTTGCATTCAAATTTGTATCTATATTTATTACTATAATGTAGAAGTAAACGGTTACACCATGCCATAGATCTGCATTTAGTTTTTGGTATGCAATTTATTTGGCCAATTAACAATGAATAAAATTTTTCCAAATTCATTTAACATTGGTAATTTTGTGTTTATTCAAACGTCTACACATTGACCTGATGTAGCAGTTGACAATATTTATTTAAATTATAATTGATGTGTGTACATGCACCCATAAATACCACTAGTAAACAAAATTCTTTCATGTACCAGTTGCACATATTATCTGGTTCCGTTATAATGACAATGTATCACACAAATGTAATTTTTTTGCAGGTCCAGGACTTGCTTTCATAGCTTATCCAGAGGCTATATCTAACATGCCTGCCCCAACAGTATGGGCGGTTTTGTTCTTTTTCATGATGCTGATTATTGGTTTCAGTTCAGAGGTAAGGAAATTATATTCGGTCACTGTGTAAACTTTCTACATCAAATAGATGTAACACTATCATATTTTTACTTTCTCTATAGAATATTTTGCCAATATTAAAGTTTTTAAAATCCGTCAACTATTCTAAAGCATTCGTACTTGTTAAAGAGTAGCCGACATCCTTTTTGCAAGAAATTGCCTTATCGAAGTTTTAAAAAGAAAAGTTTTGTCTCGTTGCTATGAAGAAGTACTAGGAATTCGTAGTAAAATGAAAAGCTTTACAATTAATAAATTTGATATATCTTTTCATAATGCTTAGTCTTGTGCAAAAACGCGTTTTGCATTTTCGAGTGTTCGTGAAAGAGGACATTTCCAACCAAAAAATCTATGTTATTGTCTCTGACAATGACTCATTCAAACAAGCAATAAATGAATGGTTATACCTGGAATTTATACGGGAATTTATCAAAACATAAAAATGTTGTTGTATTTCTCAAAGAATGATTATAGATGGACTGTTGCTTAAAAGGAATTCGAAGATAACAAAAGGGCAGACAGAAATCATTAAGTCAGATGACAGGCAAGACCATGGCCAACAAAATAAAACGAAAGACAAACATAGAACACACAACAATAAATATCATGTTTAATGTGACTATGAAAATGAATACAAATACATTGCAATGGATGGTAGGAATAAAAAAATATGACAACAACGTCACAACATGAGGAGTAACATCCTTTGCGGTGAGATCATTATAACAAATGCCAATAAAACAGAATAAGCATACTCTTAATCCAACTGGAGTTATTTTGATCGAAGTCTTAACTGAAGAGAACCAGGTATATTATCAATTGAGTTTGGAGTACATCATCTTGTCCCTTGATGTATTTATTATTATACGGTGAACCCAGCTTTATATGTCTGTCTCAAACCAGTTACCTTTAGTCTAGTCAATGTCTTTGTTTTTATATTTTACTGTAACTTGTTTTACATTGTGTAATAAATCGGCTGATTGTTGTTATATTTGAATATCATTTTATTTCATTTTGGGGTCTTTTATAGCTTTCATTAGGGTGTAGATATTTGATTATTATTGCAAGCCTAAAGGCATCTTGTAAATGTTTGTTAATTTTATTCGTTATGGGAGGCTGTCTCATAGCGTACCCCAACCCATTTTTGTGTGTAAAAATCAAACGTTTTTGGATCATTACGGAAACCTTGAGTAATGTACGTGTATGCATGTATTTCTATTACCATTGTCAAAGTTCATGCGGAAATATTGACTGATCACAGAAATGAAATCATCTGTTTCAAAATAATCATATTTATTCTTTAAAAAGCAAAAGCCGCGGCATGACAAATATTGATGAGAGAGGTGTTAAACAAGCAAAATTGTACATTTTCTAACATCATAGTATTTTCTGTTACCACACAAGTTAAACGCAAACATATTAAAAACAATCCTGTCGTCATTATTATTTGTTATAATGGAACGCTGTCAATTTTTCAGTTTTCTATTATGGAGACCGTAATGGCATCATTTATAGATGAATATGCATTAGTCCTGAGAAAGAACTGGAGAACGTCTGCAATATTTCGGTTTACTGTGTGTATGTGTTTTTATTTGCTGGCGTTACCAATGACAACCCGGGTAGGTTATCTGAGTATTCATAGTCTTTTATTTTGTTGTACTTGGAAAAGTTTTTGCCACCATAGATATTCCAAGAGTACGAATTGTGAATTAGGATGAAACCGTGATAAACTTTTATCGAAAATTAGAACATTAATACTTTTATCTATTACAAGATCTCGAAGATATCAAATGGTCAGAGTACAGAAAACATGACCGACAAACTGAAACAAAAGACAAACACAGTATACAAAACACTGCACTGAAATTAAAGCTGTAGTAACACGAACTACAAGAAAATGGGTTAGTTCTTGTTCACTGGAAGCGTCAACAACTCCTGCTTCACTAGTTGCATCCGTCATATTATTCGGAAGTCAAAGCTGTAGCTAATTAATAATGATTAATGCATTGTGTATATTATAAGATACCATCTAAAAGCAGTAAAATGTTAAAAAGTTGAAATCTGTTGAATATTTTGAATTGTGACACAGTACTTCGTGTGACCATTTGATATAAATTGGTTGTAACACTACAAAATATTGCATTATTGACTTCACTTTTTAAAGTTATGTTTTCAAAGGCAGTATCATATAGAGCTAAATCTGGAGTGGAAGAGACCCAACAAATTGCAGTCAAAAAGACATAAGCCAAGACCTAACGTTGGAAGAACTTAAAAGTGCCCAGTCTTAGACAATACTCCAGTGTCTCGAATTACACAATAACACTCTCTTGAGTATCGAACTACACACTCTTGAGTCTCGAACTACTTACGAATCTAGAAAAAAAAGTTGTAGGATGAGGTGTTCTGTGTTTTATCATGAGTCATTAACAAATTAAGTACAAGAAAAAAAGTTACTTATTTTGATTAAACAGTTTAAAGGTACTTCTTTGTCATAAAAATATTGTACTTTCTAAACTGTTTCCATTGTAACTTACTACAAGCCTTTATTTTAGAATTAATAGTAAGTATATTATTTCCAGGGAGGATTTTATCTTTTTGAATTGGTTGATAATTCTATCAGTGGATTTCCTCTGCTTTTTGTTGGTTTCTTTGAATGTATTGCATTAAATTGGATATATGGTACGTTTATATTTATGATATTGGTAAAGCAGATTTACACTACACAAAACTTTTAAAAACTGAGTCTAATTCAAAACTGAAATAACAGAATAACGTTTTTTTGAGCTGTTTAAAAAGTGTAAACATTTAAAATTTGGCTGTTTTTGCACAGAATTGAAATATTAATTAAAAAAAAAACCCAAAAAGTAAGTTAAAATATTTGTATTGTCAAAGTTAGGAGAAAGTTTTTCTTTAATGAAAAGTTTATACTGCAATAAAAACTGTTTTTTAGACAAAATAAACTGTTATTTGATAGTTAATATATTGTTAAAGAACAACGTTAAAAGGTGGAAATTTATTATTCGTTTCACATCAAAACTCATTTTTAAATACTATAGAAGCAATATGTCTTTTAGGAAATAGCTTTGCATAAGCGTACACATTTTACAAAAGTACAAAACTTTCTTCTAAATGTTTCTTTGACTAGCTTTGTACTGACCCCACAAAAAATACTGTCGAGATTTCGATTCCACTTCCTGAAGGTAAACCAGTAAATTGTATACTGAATTGGGTACATTTGAATTTCCCGTTTATTTCGACACTAATTTGCAAATTTTTTTCTGTCGCGAATAATTTCGCCACTTTGAACTATCTTGAGTAGCTGCTGTAGGCTTCTATGTCTCTACTTTGTTCCTTTTGTTTATTAGAAGTGTATCGTGTTGTTTATTGTATGACATGGACAATGCGGTGGTTGTCTTCAAAGAGGCAGATACTGATTACACTCCCAGAATACCTGAGTTCACCCTGGTTTTTTGGGGGAAGGGGTTCATAGTTGTATGTTTGCTTTAGTTCGATAAGTAAACTATGTGCCACGTTCTGACTAATTCATGTTGACAAGATTGCCGTATCTGTCGACTTGTCCTTCTTTGTCTGGCCGTTTGGTTTTATTTTACGTCATAATATCATTATTTTTTTCTCTATTTCTTTAGTAAAGAGACAAAAGGCACTTATCGGAACAAAAAAAAAAAAGAACGATGAAAACAAGATATAGAGTTTGAAGATGCAAAAATCGGTTTAACAATACTTTTCGGCATGTTTGTCTTATTTTTTTACCGTAAACAATTTATGAACAATAATGTTTAGTACGTGTGCCTCATCAATTATACTATTAGATTAATTTATTGTACTGAAAATCTCTCAATAATTTTAATCAATAGGGTATAACCGGTTTGCTGATGACATTCATATGATGTTGGGCAAGCGACCATGTTTTTATTGGAGACTTTGTTGGTGCTTCCTCACGCCGGCTGTGTTATTTGTGAGTATACTTTAATTTGGCTGTGTTATTTGTGAGTGTACTTTAGTTTAATATAACAGGAATTTGCTTTTCCATAGGCTTGGTACTTTCAACGTTTTTTTTTTACAACATCTGTGTCGTTATTTCAATGTTTTTGGTAATGCCAGACGAAAATCTGTAGCTAAAATGAAAACGTTTTGTCACAGTAATTTATTTGAGACTTTTTAAAAAAGTTTTCAGCCTTGTAACGTCTTTATCTTCAGGGTTTTTGTTGTTATATGGAGACGTATTAAGAGCATTAGTTCATTTGAAAGCGATTCGAAGATGTTAATGCGTCATTTAATATAATTAATTATATAAAGAATGTGCTCAAAAGTTTTTTACAAAGAAGTCTCATCTTTAGACAATTAATTGAATTGGTTTAATAAAAACATTTGTATGATAATAATTTTTGATAGTAACCTCGAATTAAATGTTAGTTTATAGTGCACAGCCCCAGATGCAATTGTTTTAGGAAATTTGTTCGTATATGCTATACTGTCTTTTGAAGATATTAAATTGGCATGTTTTTTCATGTTTTTTTCCTAATGAGCATTGCTGAAACAGGTGATGGACTTCTTTCACTGGGCTTTACTTAATCCGTATTAATTTATGCAAGAATACTGTAACCTGTTGTGTTTACACAAGCGTTGCAGTTGTGGGTTAACTTAGAATCAGAATAAAAAATAAAAATAGAAATAAAAAGACCATAAATAACATTATTCATTTTACCTCAGATTAAATCTTAATTCTAGTTCACACTTTATTTTAATGTAAATTAACTTATTGTGTATTAGGTTATTCTTTAGTAAAAAATTAAGCTTTTTGAAAGTTATGTGACTTATTCCACATCTGCCTGAGTTTAATATGGAGTAACTTTTGTAGTGTGAACAGGTCCTTAGAAACTTTTAACTAGTATAATGTTGTTTTTTTTAGGTGATCATCGTATTTAAAGCATACCAGTATGAGCCTATAACACTAGCAGACTACGTCTATCCAACCTATGCACAAGCATTGTGGTGGCTGATTTGCTTGTTTCCAATACTGGCCATACCGACTTTGTTCTTATATAATTATATCCCTAATCGCCATTTAGGGGTAAGTATGTCTCTTCTTTATTTACATTGATCTGTAAAAAGTACAAAATAATTTTTGTGGCATGTTTCGATACAAAATGCATTTGTTGCAAATTTATTACATATTGGTTAAGAACAAAAAAGGTGTATAACAGCAAAATAAATGGTGCACGGAAATCACATATTGTCTGGTGTTTTATTGTCTTGTGTTTTATGTTTTGATTTCAATGGAACGTTTATTTTTTATAGCTGAAGGCGGTAATGACACCTTCTGAAGATTGGGGACCTGCATCGGATGAAAATAGAAACGGAACAATATACGAGAGAATTAAAACACCAGTCCTAGGACAAATTAATTTGGCATTTGCCAACGACGAACTATCGAATCAGAAAAATTTCGACTCGGATGTAAAAAATTACCCAAAAGACCCACCACCGTCTTATAAGGAATCAACAAAATTGTAACAGACAGACATATAACTTTAATTGTGGTTTTTTACAGTAAGCAACTATTCTGAACAAATACAGGCAATGCAACAAAAACTGTATTACTTCTGTATTTTTAAGCTATATCATTACTTAAACTTCCTGCAGATAATATTTTAGTATTTAAAAATAATTTGCTGAATTGTAGTCCGTATCAACCCATTTCAAAAAATAAAATAATAATGCCATTGGTTACTAGTTTCTGTTAGTACAAAATCGGCTTATTTAATATAGCTTATAATGGGACAGTTCACAATTGGCAGGTAGAAAGAAAATCAGAAGAGAATATTTTAAAACCATATCCCCCTTTTTCTATTTCATAACAGAGTTTGTTTCTTGTGCTTTGTGGAGAACGTGCTTGAATACGTATGCCCTTATATTTTACAGTTGTGGCGTATTTATTCTTGAGATAACTAGCTCTAAATGTACGCCTTCATTTTCTCTTTTCGGCCAGTGTCTTAATTGAAAATTATCTAGCAGTCCATCTGTTTATTATCTGCCCTTTTCAAGCTATTTAAAATAGCTAAGTCATTGAACAAAATCGTGATGTGCCCTGTGTTGTTTAAACATGTGTTTGATCTTGTATATATCTGTATATTGCTGT
>JAULBM010041566.1:0-10778 GCA_032357055.1 Geukensia granosissima | reverse complement strand
ATATCCGGATGACACAACAAATGTCTTATACTCTACGTTAATTCAGTTTGTGTCGAAACATGTTACCACCCATCATTATCCTAAGCATTGACCCTTTTCTTATTGTTATTTTAAATCCTTGAAAATACATACGTTAACTGACAAAATATTCTCGTATAATTTCATCAGGAAAATGATTGTTGTCTGCCAAGATTATAAAATAAAATCTAAAACGTTGCATAAAATATTATTTTTTCTAAACAGAAAATGGTATTTAAAAAAAGAATTAAAATTGAATTTAGGAATTTCTTGAAGTTCTGTGTAGAACCCCCAAGTGAGATATCAAGAAAGCACAGCCCAAAAAGACAAGGCAAAATTGAAACAAACAAACAAACAAGAAGACAAACCGAAATAAAAATTACACAGACTTGGAATCCACGACTTTCTTTACAAAAAAGAAGTGGGGTCCGGTGCTATAGGAAGATAAGCATTCACTTTCCTTAGCGCAGCACCATTTATGGAATCCTATAACTCTTATCCGGGATAACTTCAATCGATAAGATAACTTCTTTTTGAATTACCAGTAACAGGTCCAGAATTAGTTGGGATCCATTGTTACCATAATTGTTTTTTTTAAGTGCAGTAAGTATTCTGATGGCCAAAAATGGATAAACAATAAATGACAAAGATGGGAGAAAAATGCCATTGGGGATAATTTACTGCATTTGTCAATATAGGGACCAAATAATACAATGTTGTTTCACTGCTTATGTTGAAAAGCCATCTGGATGTATTGACCGCATTTTATAACTGCCTTGGATACAAAAACGACGAAAAGACGTTTTGATGCACTTTCAGATTTCTGTCACCAGTCACAAGAAACGAAAATGCCTCTTTGCCCATTTTTAACGGGACAAATATTAACTCATTTATGAAAATAAAACACGTATAGGTAAATGTCAGCATGACAGCCAAAATGTCTCTTAAAGGCCTTAAACAACGGAAAAGTGTCCTCTAAATCGCCCCAAAGTGCATTTATTGTACGGCTGCTATCGTCTTTCCTAAGTAAAACGAAGACATTGCTTAAAACTTCTACATAAAGTTTATAAACATGTTTTTCTTCGTCAATTATGTATTGGCAATCAATTCACAACCACCTGCCGGCTACTGTTACGTTTACAGGACAGGGTGATTGGAAAAAAACAAACGCTATAATTTTGCAAAAAGCGAGATAGTGCGTTTTATTTATAAAAGAAAGTAAATGCCAATTACCAGTTTAAAGCGTTTCGGAAAAAACCCGGCTTTACAGGTGATATTTTCATTTTGGTCATTTATAATCTTGGTTAAAAAATGGCTGTAAAAGACCCCAGAAAATAAAATGTAATAGATGTAGCAACTATTGGCAAAATGTTTATACAGTATAAAACAAGTAACAGCATATGGTTTCTTTCTCATAGGATGCGAATCATGGGAAACAACGTTCGTGAAATCCTGAAACCAAGTTAAAGGTAATCCGTGAATAGGCAATAGGTTCTACCTACAGATAACTATTCTGCAACTAACCAAGTAACACTGACTAACCAATTGATGTTGACGAGAAAGCAACTAAAGAATTAGCTATTAGAATATCAAGAGATCGATTATTATTTAGATTATATCTTGGAGGGGGCTTGGTGACCTAGTGGTCTAGGTAGTTGATTTCGCGCTTGAATTTGTACTACAAAAAGGTTGCCTTTAACTCGTATCACACGTGATAAGTTTTGTCACAGTTACCCGCTTAAAATTCGGTGGTTCACACTGAGTATTCTGCCGCGATATGCCTAAAATATTATTGAAAGTGGCATTAAACCTCAATCAAACAACGAAAGAAACAGATTTTATCTGATATCTTAAAGTATCATATTGTTTGGGCTTAGATTGAATTTTTGAATGTCAGGAATTTTGTTTATCCCTGTTTAATGTGATGGGAAATATTGGTTGGTGCTATACATTTCAAAGAGAGGTGATTACCATGTACATCCTCTCATGTTATGTTGTATGTTTCCAAATCAATATCATACACATCTGTTTCATGTAAATAATAGGCTCATCATGCTTGTAAACAGACAGAGCTTGTACAATTGGATGTAAACGACAATTTATTATACCGTTCGATCACGTACAACACATATAATTTTTTTGGGATTCAACTTTCCATCTTATCTTTCAGATACTTACTAATTTAATCTGATATTTTTTCCAATTAATCTGAAAACATAATAATCATACTGCATTCAAAAGTAAGAGGAAAAACATGACGACTTGGAGTCAGAATAATGTGTCCGGGTAGTGTGACATGTCTTCCAGTGGAATATTGCACTGTTAGACAGCGCGATAATTACCAAAATGCGTCAAACGTCTAGAGCAAAGCAATTTTCATTTTATCATTTCACGTCATCTCCCTTTCTTTTCTAAATTATAAATGATCAAAATATCCACCGCTAGACGTTACTCAACACACAATTACTCCATAAAAATATGAATTCTTTTGATCTTTTTGATAATTTAATGTTGAGCTATATTTAAATTCAGAATAGATCTAGCAAACTATCGCTGAAAATCCTGATGATTATAGAACAACCAAGTGATAGATAAACCACAAAAATTATAATTTTTTTAACGAGAAACTCAAAAACCATAAATGAGAGCAGGGACGGAAAAATGTCATTTCCGAAGCCTTTTCTTTCTCTCTTTTATTTCTCTTGTAATTTTGTTTCCCTAAAGGTCATTTCCATTTTCAATATGAAACAAACGCTTGAGTTTACCATCAACTTTTCTACGAACACAGAAAATATCAAAATTCAAAATCAACAAACCATGGAAAGCCTCGGAAGAAGAGATCAAATCCTATACAGATGTGCATATTTTATCATGCATGCAACTGGAATTGATACAGTATATTATAAATATACCAGTGATTCTGAAAAACAATAATTACGAAGTCATTACACTTTGAACAATTTACTCTTTTACAGTGGAACGGTGATTTAAAAAAATGGTTAGTTAAAGATTTTTATGCACACTCCTACCACGGACAAGTTTGGTTTTATCTGGAAGAAAAATGCTTCTGCTTTGTTCCAACTTGTAGCAAGAGTTAAACGGTCTTTATAGATCTAAAAAGAATATCATCGCCATGCATGCCTATATTCTATACGTAGGTAGTATTACACAAAAGGTCCAGAAATATTGCAAAAATAACTTATTTATTTCAAATCCTTACTGTGAATAAATGGCAGACAGAAATCGTTAAGTCCGCTCAGAAGACTTGTTTCAGATATTTATAAATTTAAACAACATAAGTCCAAAGGTCAACAAAATATTGTATTGGCAAACAATTTACAACCACCTGCCAACAAACGCAATAATTTATCAAAAAGCGAGATAGAGAGTTTTATTCATTTTAAGATATTAAATGCTAAATAGACAGCTTTTAGGCTTTCGGTAAAGAAGAAGGCTTTGCATGTTATATTTCAAATTTTGATCACTTTTATGTTTTGTTATAATATGACTGTTAAAGGCCAATATGTGATGATCTAACAAGTATCTGCCAAATGATTATACAATGTAAAACAATGTTTTTTCTCTGTCTCATGGTCAGCAACCATTGGCATCAATGTTAATAGAATCATGACAATAGTTTTTACCTACAGATAATATTTCAGCAACTAAAGAAGAAACATTGACTAGCCCATTGATGGTAAGAAGAATACAAATAAATAATTAGGTATTTGAATATCAAGAGGACGATTATATCTGGGGTCCTTGGCCTAGTGGTTTAGATAGTTGATATTGTACCTGAATTCGTACCACACAAAAAAAGGTAGCATTTTACTCGCATCGCACGTGATAAGGTTTGTCAGTTGCCTGCCAATGGTCTTTGGTTCGCTTCAGGTACTACGGCTTCCTTCAACAGTAAAAATGACAACCGCGTTAAGACTTAAAAATTGTTGAACTTGTCGCCAATCTCAAATCAAACAAGCAAACAAACATATCATGTCTTATATTTTATGGTATCTTATTTTTGTTTAGGATTGATTTTAAATGTTAAGAAATTTGTCAATCCCTTATGTTAAGTGGGTGATGAACAATTCTGATAGTGGTAATTAACATGAACATCCTTTCATGTTAAGTTGTAGGTTTTCAAATCAATATTATACACATATGTTTCATGTTATTATTAGGTTCTAATGTTATAAACACAGCTTTTACAAGTAGATGTAAACAACAATTTATTATACCGTTCGATCACGTACAAAATGTATTAATTTTATGGGATTTCAATATTCTAAAGTGTGTCACCTTTCAGACAGTGATTACTTTTATCTGATAATTTTTACTGATGAATCTGAAAACGTATGTCAACAATATCGCTATCAGCTGCTTCACCGCTATTAAGCACACTTCATTCGGGGTAACTGAAAAGCATGTCGACCTGGAGACAGAATAATGTGTCCGGTTAGAGAGACATGTCTTCCTTTGGAATAATGTCTTATGAATCTCACGTTAATAACGAAAATGCGTAAACGTCTAGAGTACAGCAATTTTCATTCAATCATTTCTTATTAATATATATCTCTTTCCTGAATTTTACATGATTAAAATACCCAACGCTAGACGTTACGCAACCTGCAGTCTTTCTATTTCAATATGACTTCCGGTGTTTTAAATTGGACATTCTTTTGGATAATTTGAAGTTGAGCTATATTCAACTTTGAAATATCATTTAGCAAGCTATCGTTTTAATATCCAGATGAATACGGAATAATCAAGTGATAGATATTCCATAAAAGTTATAGGCTGTAATCAAACGAGACACTCCAAAATCCTTCTTTAAGAGGGCGGACAGAAAACCCTATTTTTCTCTAACAAGCCTTTTTTTCTCTTGTTTTTTTTTATTTTTTCTTACACTGAAGGTGATTTCATGTTCCAATATGACAAAATAAACCAACTTGAGCTAACAAATAGCAAAATGCGAAAACCTTCCGATGAACAGAAATCATGTACATAGAAATAAATCGTTAAGTAGGTACACAAAGTGCACTATTAATTAAGAGAAAGAAAGGTTGGTTTGGCAAAACCAAGACGGTATATTGTGTCATAAATGCAACTGGAATAAATTTATCACAGAATAGGAAAGTGTTAATCCAACAATCTTGTTTACTGGGGTAACAACTAGGAGATGGAATTTAATGTCAAGCAATGTTCCATCATGCAGTTCACAAACACTACTAAGAAAACACCATTCGAGTAAATAATGAAAGGAGAATAATTAGATATTTTACAACACCACCCTATCTTGGTGTCTAACTCGACGACTGACTACGTTACAACACCACCCTATCTCGGTGTCTAACTCGGCGACTGACTACGTTACAACACCACCCTATCTCGGTGTCTAACTCGGCGACTGACTACGTTACAACACGCACATTGATTTCATCGGCAAATATGCTCATATCATTCTTGCCTTTTTGAAACGAATCTGAGACACTGTCCTCAAAAGAAAAAACACCAGCATATAAGAAAAAGAACGAGCATACCAGAGTCTAGTCCGTCCTAAACTAGAATATGCAACACCGATCAAGAATACAAATCATTTAAAAACAAATACAGAAAGGTTTGATCAAAATAATCAACACCACCCTGAAACTCTTGATAGCGTAACAGCAATGATAGAAGATCTAATTTAAATCACTCTGCTACAACGGAGAACACTTAGCGATTTTACACCATTAACAAAGTTTTCTTGCACGACCACAAGAATACATAACACTACAAGCGTCATTGACGAACACAAACTTGTTCTTCCTACGGAATATAACATATTTACGTATAAGATTTTACTTTTCGTAAGATTGGGAATTAATAAATGAAAAAAAAAATGTTATTAACTTTTTTGGGGGAAAAAATTGCTAAAACTGCGAGGGCACACTAGGTAACTTATGGTACGGTTTAGGCAGTGTATCTTATAAAATGTTACTCATTTGACCACCTTGCATTTACCCTTTGTAATGTCCAGATCTAGATCAAACAGGTAAACTGTATATAATACGTACAATATTGGTGTCTTGGTACTAATTTATCCTGGTCGTACCTCATTTGTTTTGCATTTGCTTTGATTTAGACATTCATGTTGTTGTCGCCCGGTTTATATAAAAAAATTATTTGAATAAATGCACATTTATACCCCAAAGGGGTTGAAGGCATAAGGATACATCAACAACAATTAAAAAAAAAATAATAATAATAAAAAGATAAAATACAACACAGAACATATGTACTACATGACATATCGGATATAATGATTTTGGTCCATATAACGACTACATACTTAAACGTTGTCTTATTTCTGTCAACCTGAGTTTCAGTGTTTCAGTACACATGGTTTGCTAGAATAAATCTGATGAAATTTCATTTGATAATCATAATACGTTGACAGTTTAATTTGACCCTTATGTGGACAAGATATCGCTTAAGGCGAGACAACGTCACGATTAAAGTATTTATCAAGGCCGAGGTGTCGATCTTCACACTTTTACCGTATTAGTCACTTAATCACCAAATGACCTCACTATTTAAATTAACCAATAACCTTTCACTTTGCTATGTGGCGTAACTCGTATGCTTCCTACTACGTGAATAACACAGATAGTTTACTGTTCGGATTACGGGGAGATTACGACTTTATTCTCCGAGTTTGGTATTGTAATGTTGCGTAATGGACATAACATATACTACTCACATAAATTGACATTATCAGATAATATCTATGTACTTATGACTAATTTTACTTACTATCAGTATACTGTGTATAATTTAAGACCTTCCAAGATTTATGGACTTTCCTTTATAGTTAATTTTACAACAGAACAGATAATGAGAATTAAACTGGTGAAGCTTTTGATTGTCCACCATTCTGATAATGTCAATCGTCTTTTGTTAATGAAACTTTTACTAAAGAATTCAAAATTAATACGAACGTTTATGTAGCTATAACAATTGGGAATGACGTCCGAAATTACAATCTCTAGATTGGAGTTATAATTGACACCAACTATATAGTTCTCTTTAGAAAACAGGTTAAAATTGGTAATATATATATGCCAGAAAGATTACATACGCTTTAGCAAATATTCACAAACCAAATTAAACTGCGTTAAAACTGCTTTTCTGGAGTTATCTTCATCAGACATGCTAGGGACCAAAATTAAAAGATCACATAAACTTTATGAATTTCTAGTTACATGCATGGACCAAGTAAAAATACTGTTCATGACACAATAAACGTTGATATGCCAAATATAAGGAAAATAATCAGGGAATTATAATAATAACAACGTTGGAAAGATTCCATCATACATTCCAGTACCTGAAAATAAATAAGAGCATACATACTTCAAGCACGGAGACCGATCATATAATCTTAGTTTAACATGGGACCCTGTGGAAAATCCAAAATGTTTTTCTGAAACTTCGACGTAAATAAAAACCAAAATTCGGTGGATACATGTTTATATATCGTTTGATGGTTCTCTACCAATCTTTTGTTCATGATTCTGGTGAACAACAATGTTTATTAAGACCAATGTGTAAGCAATACAGGCTCCTGTGAGCCTCTGGTTTTATTATTTAAGCACATCAAGGTTATTTTTTGTTTTTTGTGAGCACCAATGAGTTCATAATTTCTAGAAGATAGAAGAGATGGAAATAATGTTAATGAACACAAATCCTTTGGTATAACTTTACTATAAGCTTTTTATTGTATTATATCATCCTAAAATTTCATTTATGTGGGATTTTTATTCGTCAATATTTTTGTTAATAGCATTTTTTAGAAAATGTTTTAGCAGATGCCTACACAAAATAAACTACATAAGGGCAGTGGAACATAATTCTGTAAAATCATTCCCTCCGGCATGCAACAGTATGACACCATCCGATATTCCGATATAACAATAAATAATTTAGTTGTTAACACGCTTGTGGTTTTCTATATTGATACAGGAATGTAGCACAGGACTAGTTCCAGTGTCTGGTTTAAATACCGAACACCACAAAAAATTGCATTTTCACAAAATATTAACACAGCACCGTTTATGCATTTTTATTAAAGTAGATTTACAAGCACATACCCACTAACTTGTATGAGGTACCTATTGTGACATTATTTTAGTTTTTTTTCGTTTTGAATTGTCTTGATTCTTCATGGAGGTAAGGGGTGGTGAATGGTTGATTGTTGTTTAGCGTCCAGTGGCAAATATTTCAGGCATATTCAGGACGAGGACAGGTTATCAAACCATAAATCATAAAAAGTGGTTAACTGGGGCTTAGGCCGAGGAATTTTCTTACCACAAGATACTAAATTTTGACAGTTTGTGTATAGGGGCTGGAAATTTAGCCTAAGCAACTGGCCATCAACGACCACTCATTACTAGTTGTTGCTAAGGGGTCTTTAACTTGCCGAGATCGTGGCATTCTCCCAACAAGGGAAACGGCGATAACGTTCCCGTTCGATACGGGCTGAGAATATATACATCCCGCCCGACCAACGGACGCTTCTTTAAAAGAGCGTTTTACCTACTGGCGGAGAAACCGAACAGCCTATTTCTATACCACGGTTGCCCTCTGGGGTAAGGTGTAGTGAAGAAAAAAAATCCAAATGAAAAAAAACGGCCTCCCAATAGGTCATAATCATTTCGACTGCCAAAATGAATGATGTGAACCGGCCTTGCACAGACCTAACTATAATAACTATTGGTATAGTTTTAAACCTGGTATATCGATTACAACTTCATTCATAGTTGAGAGGTTCCTAGTCAGCAAGTGTTTAGTACTGTTTTTTGTACTATTGTTTGGCCACCTGAATGAATTTGTACTATTATTTACTTAATTACATAATTTAAATATAGATAAGGCTCGGTAAGTTGATATGTTTTTGGCATTTAAAAATTAAAGATTGATTTTAGAGTCGAATTTAATACATATATATATATATGTACGCTACCCACAACAGTGAATATTACTTATTTTGTAATAACGGTATATGAGTATTAGTTCATTTAGTCTATATTCAAGTGGAGTAAACGTAAAGAAGCTCACAGTGTTAGCCTATACAATCGAGATAGTGTAACATTCAAATTTCGAGTCTTAGTTAAATTATTGAGATTGCAGAAAACAAATAGATTGTGATTCTCTAATTCTTTAACGGCCTTTGTCGTTTCAAGTTAAATATTGTCTGATAACGCCTGTTGAATATCGTGACGTCGTCAACATAAGCCGCCTCGTTGATTATCACGTTTTAAAGAACTGGTCGAGGGGTGTGAAAATCGAATAATAGAATCTTATATTGTTAGCCATTGATAATCCTATTGCCTACAATAAGCAAGATGGTTAAACATTCAATTTCTAGCCATGGCCTAAAATTTGAAGGTTTAATCATCAAGATTGCAAAAATTATGATTATCAATGTTTTAACGATGTAAGATTTTTTAAATGGTCGAATGGCATGAAAAACGCATAAACCGAATTACAATTAACCCTAGAAAACTTACTTTGAATAAACCTTATCAGGACAACTGCTGTTGTCCTTTTCTGGATTTTAATGTGTCTGTTTCAGAAGATAAAATCAAACAGAATATACGACAATCGAGGCGATTTCTCATTCCCTATTGTAAATTTTCCCAACTTTTACGGGACCCCCCTTTTGATTCTTCATATATACGGTACTGTCCGTTATGTCTGTGTATGCAGCGATGTTTTAGAGTTTAATGAAAGTAATCTTTGTATTACCAGCACATTACTATGTCAAGGTTTTCGTTACCATAAATTAGTTAAAACGATAACCAAATTATATCGTTATATAAAGATATAATGTTAAAGTTTTGTTGCAAATGCAGAAAATGGTTAAAACGGGATATCACACCAAAACTTTTGTGAAAATGTTGTAAAAAGCTCGTTAATTTCAACAAAAACCCATTAGGACTTGTCGTGCTGTTACTTGAATAAACTTGTGCATTAAGTTATCTTTATAACATATTTTAAGGTCTTTGGATTTTGTTTTCTGGCTTTGGAATCAAAATTGACTCGCTGCTCAATACATTACACCTTTAGTAAGTATGGAAAATTTACATCACCACTTCATTGTTTTAACGAAAAGTCAAAGTATAGCACACTTTGCCTTTTAGAAGACTCCCCGGGGTTATTCTATATTTTACTTTATATGTTACTAGTCATTTTTGCATAATTTTCATGTTGAAGGTACAGGCATTGTCTTAATTTACATGTATTATTTGAATACTGTAGTTTATTTGTTCTCTACCAGATGAACTAGTTATGTCTAACCCCACTATGGTGGGGAGACATTTTGTTTTTGGCCTGTCCGTGTGTCTGTGTGCCCGTATGTCCGTCACAAAGATTGTCAGCGCAACTCCTCCTAAACTACTGATCCGAATTTCATGAAACTTGATATGCAGTTAGGACACCATATGTAGTTGTGCATATTACCTGGAAATTTTGATCGTCTAATTTTTGTGGGAGTTATGCCCTTGAAACTTAGAAAATTTTCATAAATTACCTTGTCAGCGCATCTCCTCCTAAACAACTGATCCGAATTTCATGAAACTTGGTATGCAGTTAGGACATCATATTTAATTGTGCGTATTACCTCCAAATTTGGATCCCCTCATTTTTATGGGAGTTATGCCCAAAATGACCATGTCAGCGCAACTTCTCTGAAACTATACTCAGCCGATTTTTTACGA
>JAULBM010041555.1:0-10778 GCA_032357055.1 Geukensia granosissima | reverse complement strand
TTTTATTGTGAACTGTAGTAGTTTAAAATTCTCAGTGCATTGAACTTCAAGGTTCAAAAGGGGGCCTTTAACCTTAACATAGGGCTTTATGGGAAATTCACTTAAAAATCTTCATGTCTGAAACTACTGAGCCGATTGGAACCAAACTTGAGTGGAATGGTCCTTAGATGGTCTTCTACCAAAATTGTATCCATTATCCCCACCGACCAACAAAGATGGCCGCCAGAGCCGAAATTAGTTTAACATAGGACCATATGAGAAATTCACTTAAAAATCTGCTTGTCTGAAACTGCATAGCCAATTGGAACCAAACTTCAGTTGAATGGTCCTTAGACGGTCTTCTACAAAAATTGTACCCGGCATCCCCACCGACGAACTAAGATTGCCGCCACAGCAGAACTTAGTTTAACATAGGACCCTATGAGAAATTCACTTAAAAATCTTCTTGTCTGAAACTGCTGAACCAATTGGAACCAAACTTCAGTTGAATGGTCCTTAGACGGTCTTCTACCGAAATTGTACCCGGCATCCCCACCGACGAACTAAGATTGCCGCCTCAGCAGAACTTAGTTTAACATGGGACCTTATGGGAAATTCACTTAAAAATATTCTTGTCTGAAACTGCTGTGCCAATTGGAACCAAACTTAAGTAGAACGGTCTTCAGGTGGTCCCCTCTCAGAATTTAATCCGACATGCCAACCGACCAACCAAGATGGCTGCAACAGCCGAACTTATTTTAACATGGGACCCTTTGGAAAATCCAGATAAAAATCTTCTTGTTTGAAACTGCTTAGCTAATTGGAAATAAACTGTAGTGGAATGGTCCTTAGATGGCCCTCTACCAAAATTATATTTCCACCTTCCTTGATAACCTTGTGAATTTCTACAAGAATCCTTTCTTTTTTTGTTTCATCGTTTTTCATTAGAACTATACTTTTAGTGTCATATGAAATAAATGGGACAAGATTAATCTGCCGAGTACAAAAATATGCAGGCAGGGCAGGCTGCACAGTCCGCCAGCTGCTTTTTCTAGTTTTTACATAATACATCTTTTCAGCTGTAATCTAGGTGAGCGATCACAGGCTCCTGGGAGCCTCTAGTTTTTACCCATAATGTATTACAATTTCTGTATTGGTCCATTCCTGACTTGGACACGTACATGAGACATGCGGTGGGTTATGACTAGAGAAGTGGGATTCCAACCCTATACCAACAAATTGTCAAAGGTTAAATCGTACATATTAACAAGAATGAATTAGATTACTGTAATCAATTGAAGATGATATCCAAATAGGTAAAATCAAGATAATAATGTACAAGAGATGATTTTCTCACTCTTATTGTAAATTTCCCTTCCTTGACGGGGACGTACCTTCGGCTCCTTCCTACGGGTTATATATTTTTCCAACTGGTCTATTTTGCTCGTGTATGCAGCAATGTATTTTTTTTAATTTAATGAACACTATATATGTATTATTAGCAAATTTTTTAGTCAAGGACTCGGTAACCTACCCAAAGTCGGTGTTTATATCTTGGTACTCCGGCTTCATCCACCAGTAAAACAGTCGCCGCGATGACTGAAATATTATTGAAAGTGACGTAAATCCCTAAAAAAATAAGCCAAGGATTCCATTACCATAAATTAGTTAAAACATTTTGCCAAATTATATAAAAAAAAATAGATATGATTTTAAAATTTGGTTGCACCGGCAGAAAATTGATAACAACGAAATATGACACCTCTATGGAAATGTGATGAATAAAGCTCGTAAATTTAAACACAACCTATAACGACTGGTCAGTTACTTGAATAAACTTATACATAAAAATTATCTTTATAACATTATTGTAAGATCTTTGAATATTGTATTCTTTGGTCAATATTGACTCTCTGCTCAGTAATTTACAAAATATACAAGACTTAATGATACTAAACGATGAGTGTTAAAAGATAGTCACATTTAAAAGGTTAAAAAGAAACCAAAAATGTTAAGTATGAAAATCAAGGGACATGATAAGATGAAAATGAATACAGCATGGCTTCACATCTAACAGAAACTGAGTACTGTTAAGCTACGAAGCGTATTGATCTTGAACACACAAAGTCATCACGCAAAATTTACTTGCCAGACATGTTATGATTGATGTCTTAGCTCAAGTAAATCAGGCTTTTTATCAGCAATTAGATTTTTTTTAGATTTTGTAGCAGCTGTCAGAAACAGCAAGTTCCTTTTCGAGGTCCGTAGTCTTTTATTTTATCTGTAATTGTTTCCGTACTATGTATCGACTTCAGAAGTAAAATCTGGTGCGGTTGATATTAAAGTTTGTTGTATGTAGTTTTGCCACACCACTGTCCCAGGTTACGGGGATGATTGAGTAGTCATAAACATTTTAATAAGCTGTCAAGACAGGGGATGCTTACCCTTATGGAGCACCTGATCCCTCTCCTGTTTTGTAAAGGATTTCGTGGATTCCAAGTTTTCGATCCTTTTGTTTTCGTTTTATCTTTTAGTTTATTTCGAGTTTATCTTATCTCTTTTGACTATGCACTTCTGATCTCTCACATGGGTATTCTACACTGGACTTTTAAGCACGCCACATAATTTATGTTCATTACCAAGCCAGGAACCTGTAGACATTTGTGATTTACACGTTTTACTTCGCAATCTTCTAAACAGTCATACCACAACTCCCTATTCTTTGATGTATTTATTATGAGATTTATCGCTAAAGAGGGTTAATCCACAGGGCATAAACATCTGTGGGACGTGGGTCGTGTCTTCCTGGCATATATTCCATTAAAGCTAAACTTCAAAAACTCGGAACTCGGTTCGTTTTTGTACCGGCTGATAACCGCCAACATGGGTCTGTCGTAAATATTACATGGAGGTACTCAAGAAGGAAATATCTTATTATTCTACCTTCCAAGCAATGCATTCAACAGATAGTCAAATAGTAGACCGACACATTATCTCCACAGACAAGCTTAAGGCCCCTGGTGAACATTTTAAAAGTCCTTACCATTTATTTGTAACCTAAACTACATAGAAACCTTTCAAATTCCGTTTTACCTCAGCGTCCAGTAAGTGTACTACTAAACTTTCTGTCCTTTTTACTAGTGCTCTATCTAAATTGAAAGAACTTATCATGAATTACTGTAATAAGGCTGATGAACATAATGTTATAAACTATTTTTGTAGTGTAAAAAATTCGCTGGAAGTATTCGATAAATTACAGGCTTTCAAAAAACCTTTTGCAACTGTTGATGATTTCTCTACTTTTTATACAACACTTCCACATTATCTTATCAAACATTAATTCTCATATTTGATTGAATGGTGTTTAGATAAAACAAATCATAAGTTCAGTTGCTGTAGTAAAGAAACGGCATTTTTCTTTGACGTAAAAGACAAAAATAAAAGATATACTTACCGGACCTGTGAGGAAATGATTAATTCTGTTCATTTCCTTCTAGATAACATTTTTATCCGTTTCGGCAATAAAATTGAAAGATAGATCGTAGGAAATCCAATGGGAACAAATTGTGGTCCTTTAATAGCAGATTTGTTTCTTTACTGTTATGAATCTTAGTTTATGGCCAAACTTCGCAAGGATCCTTCTAGAACTGATTAGATAGACAAATTTAACAATACCTACCGCTACCTTGACGATATCATTTCCGTTAATAATTCAGATTTCTAAAAATACACTTCCAAGATTTATTCAAAGGAATTAACTTTGAATAAATCCCATTACAATAGCCTCAAATTCCCATTTCTCGACTTAGATGTTAATATTTCTCAAAGTTAAATCTCCACCAAAATTTACGACAAGAGGGACGACTTCTCATTCCCAATTGTTAATTTTCTTCCTTGACGGGGACGCTCCTTTGACTCCTTCGTACGAGGTATACATTTCTCAGCTTGTTCGGTATGCCCTTGCTTGAAGCGACGTTTCAGACTTTAATGAACGCAATATTTGTATAACTAAAAAAGTATTAAGTCGAGGATATCGTTACAACAAATTAACATTGACTAAATTCTTTCTTAAATATAAAGATTTGGTGTCCAAATTCGGATGAACTTGTAATCATTTTATTAAAGATGGGATATCACATCCTACTTTTTTTACGGAAACGTGGTAAATAAAGCTTGGAAATTTAAAAGAATTCCACATGGTCTTAAAATTCCTCTTATCCGTAAAGGATATCGCCACAGCATTATTATAAAATCTTTAAATATGGTTTTTATTGGAACTAATATTGACTTTCTTGTGAATAGCTTAATACGGAACTAAAGAGTTTATACTTGTTATAATATTTTCTAATATATACTTCTTGTCTATATATTTCATATTGGCATTTGCACAACCAATGTTTTCTTTTACTTCTTATGATATTTAAACACAAGATCCAATTGGACATGTTTAAATTGACACCGTAGTGAAGGAAAATTTGGTTTCCTGACCGGTTGCTTTGGGCTTTTAACTAGCAGACAGCAACTGCGAGTACAATTTTGAGGTCTATACTTTTGTTGTATCTTGTATTAAGTTTGAATTATATTTGTTACTGTTTTTCAGTATCGATCTCAAGTGGTTAATCCATTTCAACCAATTTGTATAGTGTGTTTTTATTGTTGTTTAGTCACACCACTGTCCCAAGTTAAGGGGAGGTTTGAGCGCTCACTAACCGGATTAACCCCGCCACATACTAATGTGCCTGTCCCAAGCCAGGAACCTGTAATCCAGTGGTTGTCGCGGTTTAATTTGTCATTTATTGTTATATGTTCACCATTTTTGCATTAGAATAGGTCGATTGTCGTGTTTTTGATGTATTGTTTCACATTTTGTATTTTGGGCCTTTTACAGCTTTCGTTATGGTATTGACTCTGGTTCATTGTTGAAGGCCGTAATGGGACCTGTGGAAGTTTAAATTCTACTGTCACTTGGTGGGTGGCTGTCTCATGGACAATCATGCTACAATTCCTATTTTTATATTCATATTCATTCTTTTCATTTTTACGGAGTTTTTCTCTTGTGCTGCGTGGAGTCGTACAAAATCTGTGTGCTTGAGCTGTATGCTCCTGTTTATTTAGATTGTTTTTGCTTCGGATGTTTGTGCTTATTGATTTTCATTGTAATTTTACCAGATTTCAACATTTTGACATCAAGCACTGCTGATGAGTTGTCAATCAACGAAATGGTCATCCATTGCATCAAATTGAATATTGGTATTTGTGATACATTTATTTCTTATCAAGCTTATTGGCGTTCGTTATGTATGAAATGCATTTTTTTCATTTTGACCTTAAATGTAACAAAAAATTCATAAAAGTTGAATAGTCCTCCTATTTTTTTCTCTCCTGGCGTGTCTGGTTGGAGGGGTGTCCGGAGGGGCAGTTTGCATGCGGTTTGGTTTGGTTTTAAATATTTGTCATAAACGTATGTAGGACGTACTTCATGTCTTTATCGCATCTATTCCATATTCTTTCTTTTAAATTATATTTATTGAAGCATTTGGGACGTCTAATATGAAAATACCAAATCTAACAGAGGCACCTTGCAAGCCCAGCATGATACAACCGCAGCACGTTGACATGTAAAAGTGAGCAAATGAACCTTTGGGTAAGTGTGAACACAGTATATTGCTGGCCACAATAATGTGTTTGACACAGTCAAGTGCTAGACACAGCTATATGACTGGATCATTGATCATTTTCACCCCCATCATTCTCAAAACAGGTGCTACTTTTGTTCCATTTTTCATCAGGAATGATTTGGAAAACCCCGACCAAAATCAGTTGAAAAATAAAAAATTCCATTATCGCAGAAGATCTTAGCCTGCTAGAAGTAAACTGTATTTTTTTATTTTCTAACAGAATATGAATTTGCTATAGCATTTGTATGTTTGAAACTCATTAAACAACTGTGGCTGATATAAGGCATTTTACTAACAAAATCTGTAGTATTGACACAACACAATATATACAAATATACTTGCAAAGAGATACATGCAAAGGCATATTTTTGGAACATACTGGAATGTTACATTTGTACTGGTATTTCATTTTATTAAACCTAACATTTTATAACATTTTTCATTTCTTCAGAAACAATCATTAGGTTAATCTTCTCATTTGCTCTAGAATTTCCTTGCAGAGTAAGCTAATCAATATTACCTTTACACTATTGTTTCCCCTATCAATCAAGCCTTGTTGCTTGAAAATTTATGAATAAATGAAAGAACAAGGTACTCCCAGTTTATGATCTTAGGATTGTTTGTATGAGATTTACTTTATGTTTCCTGATTTTTTTATTCTTTTTAGTCAACTTTAGACTCAAGACCAAAATTTGTGTAAGTGAAAATGTTCTTAAAAGTAATGAAATATTGATAAAAATGGAATAATATATACAATACATATCAAAATACACCTTAAATATCTTAAATATATAAAAAACTGTACATTTTAGTTTAAAAAAAAAAGACAACCATTGAACTGGATAATGATTTGTCATTTCATATTCCCCAGAGGTATAAACTGATAAAAATATATGAAAATAATTGGATTTCTGTAAAATGCACTGATAAAAAAGAGGAAATTGACCTGCAAAGTAAGTGTATTAATAGGTGCTTTCCAGACAGAACATCTGAATAAAGACAGCTTAAACAATTATGAACATTAACAATAACCTGGGTTAAAATCAATTGTTAACTTGTCCTTTTGTTTTATTAGCTAATTCTAATAATTAATTGACTATCTTTCGATTTCATTTTGCTTATGGCCAGTTAATTTTTTTATTCAACGCAATTCAATTGTCAATCTGTTAAACTCAATTTTATAATGAATTAGCGATTCTCTTGTGTCTTTTAAGCTAGCTTCTTAGTTTTAACTAAGAATGAATTTGTAAAATTTCAAAATTCACTTGAAAAAGGTGTATTTCCATTTTGAAAATGTAAAGATATAACATAAAAAACTATATAAATATTTAAGCATAATTTTATCACTTATAGGTAATGTTACCATCACAGTAAATTATGTTCTGTTTTTTTTTCAGAAATTTCTTTAAATCAGTAAGGAAGCTATTTTCTCCAATTTACTGGAATGTTTTTTTTTCATTCTTTTTAAAATAAAAAGAAATAACAGCATTGTAAATATCACATAAAAGTAAAAAAAATTTCATATATAAAGTATGTTTTTAAATTACAAAACTAATTATGTACTGGAGAAATTCGTTAAACATGATTCATGCAAATATTTAAGTGGATTCACAGGTCTGTAAACACAATGTTCTTTTCGTCTGTTTTTTTTTAAATATTATGTATTCTGCACTGAAAAAACATTTTAACAGTTCTGATAATAAGCGAGAGGCCGAAACTATTATGACTTCATTTGACAGCTTATATAACTACAATAAAATAAATCTAAACTAGATATTGAGTATAAAATTAGAGTTAAACAAAATCAATTTTGCTTTCCTGTGATATCTTGTTGTCTCTTGTAAGTCTGATCCAGAAGTCTATGCAAAACAAATGTAAGCGATGAGCAAACTAAGCAACAACAGGTTAGACAGATCTTTACCACTGGTTCCACCTGTAGGCCTTTGTTTGTCAGTGCTCAGACTGTAGTACGTTGTACTTTGCTTCTCTGAAGATGATCAAAAGTTATAACTTCAATAATATGCCTATATGTAAACCTATTTCGTCTAAATACGAGTATTCGTTTTGAAGGTTTATCTGTTAAGACAATTTATAAAGTGCATAAGGATGTAAGGAAGTTTTGATCTAAATGTTAAATGTTATAACTTCTGTGCTGAAAAGGCCACTTCAACAGTTTGAACTTGAGTTACACATTAAAAGATGCTTCTTAAAAAAACAGTAATTTTTTTAATTTTACCAATGAGCTTACGCAATTAATATCAAACACCCTATGCATCACTTTCAGTGAAATTATGAGATAATTTGAAAATTATTCATCAAATCGTAGGCTTCAATTTAAGATATTAAATTTCAAGACAAGTTTTTTAAATACAAAAATTACAGAAATACCTCTGGTATCTATGTATGTATATAGCCAGGCACTAAAATACACAAACTAAGTTCTTTAGAGGTAGTTTGTCGTAAATAACCAAAATTTCATAATGGATACACTACTAAAGGTAGTAATAACTATTACCTGGCTGGTAGTAAAACTGTGCTCTAACAGGGCAGGGTGCAACATCAACAACAACGTATTCCCACATGGCATATACATCAATGCAGGTCTTTTTGTTTGACAACTGTAAGGAGAAAGGTAAATGTGAGAACAATGTGAAGTAAGTAAAATATCAACACAATCTATAAGCTTTATGCCTTATCAACCCATTTATTTGTTTCCCCTCCACTTTGTTCGTCATTATTCTTATTGTAATCATACCATCAAGCGTAAAATTAAAAAAAGTTCCATTTCTGGAATAAAAGAAATTACAAAACATGTTACCTGATTGAAATAGAACACCAGTGTACGGCCGTTAACCTCTACTCGCTGGATTCTATCGTCGCCTGTCAGACTTGCCATATTACTCACACTATATCCAGTTGGAACATCAACATATAACATTCCCATTCCATTATCACCGACACCTTCATACCTACAAAAAGAGTTCCAAAATAAAAGACCTAAAAAGTAAACAGATGAAAAAATAACTGACAAACTTTAGAGACAATATATCTTCAATATACTATAGCTAGTTGTCTTTATTAATATGGAAAAGAAGACATGGCATAATTGTCTATGGGACATCCATTCAAAATGTATAAATTACAAAACATCCACAGAGATTTTTAACAATAAACAAACATACAAACTTAAACCATAGGGCAAGTTGAAGGGGTTAAACATGTTTGTTGGCACTCAATCCTCCCCTAACTTGCCACAATTGTGTAATAAAACAACATAAAACAAAACCAACTTTTGTTGCATTTTTCATAAGGAATCATTAAAAAACCCCATGAAAATCAGATGAGATAGAAAAGAAATTTAAAATTAGTGCGTGGCCATTTTGTACCTTTATACATGTATCTTAATAACAGTAAGAGATAGGTCATGACGCTTGTGGTTTGTTCCCCTCTTGGACCCTCCTTAAAGCGGGTAAGACTAGACTACCCCAAAACAATCCAAACCTGTATTATACATTGGGTATCATTGTGTTAAAAATTCAAATGAATGTTAATAATAGAACAAAAGATACTGTCGGAAACCTATTTTTCTACGCACAACGATGTTGACATACTACGACTACAAAATTTTTGCGGTCGTATAAAAACTAACTGAAATTATTTTTTTGTGTAAAGTATTGGGCAGTGATTGCTGATTCCAAAAAAAAAAACCACAATATTCAAATATATCAAAATTGTGTTATAAAGATAACCTTCTGTATCAGTTTATTCAAATAACTAATAAGTCTTTACTGTTTTTATTGAAATCATAGAGCCATATTTACAACATTGCTATAAAAGTTCTCCTGTTATATACAGTATTTTAGTTTGAAATTTCTTTTTATTTTTAGAAATAAAATTCATTTATTCAGAAAGTAAGGAAACTTATTTGGAACTATTATTGTAGGGCAATAATGTTTAAGTTTTAAGAGCCAGCAAATATAGAATCAGCAATGCAAAACAAAATAAAATGCCAGAACCTTACACCAGATATATCTTAATTCAAAAACAGGGAGTTTTTGGAAATAGCATTGATTTTCTAGTAATTTTCTGGAAATTAGAGTTGGAGGAATAAATGGACAAGGACTGTTCGAGATAAAAATCAATGAATATCATACGATTGATTACAAAAAAAACTTCTCGAGAGACAGAACTACAAGATAAAGAACCTGTAATTTCTTGTTAAGCAAGCCCAGTACAACAACATATGGTAAGCTGAGTGTGTGTTATAGGTAATTATGTTACAAGACTTGGCTTGGTTTTTAGTTTGAATGGAACATTAAACCAAATCAATTAAAACCTACACATTTCTGAGAAAGATATATGATTAGAAGGTCTAGATAGAAAAGCTAATATATCCATTTGTTATGTCTAAAGAGGACATAGTTAAAAAATAATCGTGTTAATATGGTTGTTTATATTCAGATGAAGTCAAAATAAATTGGTTAGACAAATAAAAAACTGAACGTGTTTTACTCACAATGAACATCATCCCAAACAGACTTGAGAAAGGAACCAGTCAATTTTCAGGACTGTAGCTAAACCAATTTTGGACCATATTTAAATCATATAAACCTATTAGAAACTGAGGTGCCTTCAACACAGCATGATACGACCTCATCACGTTGACATGAGATCATTTGGGTAAATGTGGGCACATTATTTTGCTGGACACAATAATGTGCTGGACACAGTAATATGACTAGATTGGTGATCATTTTGACCTCTATGATCCTAAACAATGGCGTTAAGTCTGTTGCATTGTTCATAAGGAATCATTTAAAAAAACACTATCAGAATCAGATGAGGTATTAGATTTATCCATATTATTCGAAATTGAATTTTCCCCAACATTGTCACCTTGAATATCAAAAACAGTAAGAGTATCTGTTGACACACTACTAAATGCTCTCATTGAGAAAAATAAAATGAAAAAAAAAACCAATAAATCGGATGAAAAGTAAAAACTTTTCATCTGTAAAATTAATCGAAATTTGGTGTCGTTCCAATTTATTCATTATTCACCGGACGTTATTTTATTTACACCATCAATATACAGTTGTACCTGAAGTTTAACAAGACAGA
>JAULBM010041544.1:0-10778 GCA_032357055.1 Geukensia granosissima | reverse complement strand
GAGTTGCTTACCCTTCCGGAGCACCTGAACTCACCCTGGTTTTTGTAGGGTTCGTGTTACTCCAGCTTTAGTTTTCATATAGTGTTGTGTGTTCTATGTTTGTCTTTCGTTTCATTTTGATGTTCATGGTCTTGTGTGTCTTCCGACTTAACGATTTCAGTCTGCCCCTTTGGTATCTTCGAATTCCTTATATTATTACAACCATCCAATCGAAATTAATTTCCAATTCAGTATAGAATGATTTGATAACAAAAAAGCTGACTCCTTCAGCAACAATTGAGAATGTAAATTTCTGTAAAAACACCAAATTTTTGTAGGTTTTTTTTGTTCAAAATACAAAACATCCAAAAATATCTGAACTTAACATTTGTATTTGACATATTTTTTCAACGCTGAAATTTGTATTTGACATATTTTTAATCGTTTAAAGAATTAAAAGTTTAATTCTTATGTTTTTGTACAATCTATGTTAAAGCGACAAAATCAAATAGTAATTCCTGAGTATTTTACATTTTAAGCAATATCTATGTACCATGTGACTGTTGTAGAACCAATTAAACTACAAAAACGTTAGATTTTCTTTATACAAGCATTGTTCATTAAAAAAGATACAGTATAACAGATATTTGCCGCCTTCATTTTTCAGCCAAATTCTTGGGCCAGGAACGTGGCTTGACGACAACAGTCCTTTCAAAATACATAACCAAGTCATTTAACTTCAAGAAGAGTAAAAACAGATTGAGATTAAATAAATTATAGACAAACCGACCAACATAAACATTTAGCACGGAAAATCATTTTAAAAACCAAACCAACGATCGATTGGTGAGCCCAGATTTTCCTTATGCGGAAGCAGCTTGTTACTATTTGACTTGAATTTTTTATTGCCTGTTGAGTACCTCCAAACACATTCACAGTCTTAAAAAACAGCTTAGAGACATCTTAACTAAACTCTTTGATAAGATGTCTTTTTATACTCTCTCAAACATTTGTAGAGTTCGATTTTATAATAATAATTATTAAATACTATGTGCATCTCAAGCTCTTTATTAGTGTAATACAAAGAAACAACTTCCCCACAAATAACAGTTCATGCTTATCACCATGCAATACCGTTTTACATACTATTACCTGCCCCTGAATTTCTGTACGGAGATTTAATGAATAGCCATCTTCATTTTTGCGAAAGCGCGTAGTTTAACTTGATAAAGTAATTTATATATAGCAAACCTTTCTTTTCTTCTTTTTTTAACCTGTCTCACGCTTCACATAAGAAGATTTCCTTTTAAAATCCTATTCAGTCGCGCCTCAAAAAATTGTGAATGTTATTTAATCCTAGTTTTATTATTTAATTGTTACGAAACGTTGACAATATCTTGTCAAAAAGCTAGCGCATGCAAAAAAAAAACTTCTGGTAAAACATGCCTAATTTAACATAGTAAAATAACCGTTAATAAATAAAAACTCGAATTAGTTTAAAATACATTGATTGCTAAAAAGTATTAAAGTATTACAACTTGCTTGTACTTTTTTCAGTCTACATAATAAGCACTAATTTATAAGTATAGATAGAAAATTTTTCTTTCAAAATTTTTCTTCCTTTTAACACGTTCCAACAAACTTTAACAAAGAATAAAGTATTGTTGCCTTTAATACCCTATCTTCTTCAAAAATCAGAAATCAACCTACAGGAAGCGTGAAGTTTGCTTGATTGCCAGTAGTTTGAACATATATCAAAATTAGGTATACCAGTTTTTTGTTGTTGTTTTCTTGTTTATTTGGTGGAGGTTCGAGTTAGAAGTCATCACTTTGTAAGTTTTAGCTCTTTCATGCATTTGTGTTTATAAATGTTTTCCCTATTTCGGCTAGTGGTTGCATTATATGGTTTATAACAAAAATTCGGAATATTTACACTTCTGTCATTCAATTTGTTAAATAGAGTAATATGTTTTGAAAGGCCACTTGCATGTGACTGGCTTAGTATCATATGAAAATCAGAAAATATAGGATTAATTCCGCCAGTAATTATGTCAAAGATAGTTTCATCAATATCTGTAAATGAAGGTTTTTTAATGTCTTCTATACCGTCATATATTTTTTGCAATTATGGAAATTCCTAGAGCAAACTGTAGATTCATACTAATACATTGCCACAGTAGTATTTATTCTTTGCAGAAATTAGTATACCAGCCAGCGAAATTGGGCTAGGTTATAAAATATGGGACTTTGCCTTATTTTTTTTTTGTTGATAGTTACATTGTATGTTTGGTATTATTTTTAATATATTAAACACAAAAAATGTTTATATCAAGAAAAGTCAAAGACGAAAAGCTTTATAAAAACGTCTTTTAATGTCATCCGACAATTTTTAAAGGTACTTACATGACATCTGATAAGCAAGTGAAATTGCAATTTATGAAAATAGCCCGCATGGAAATTTGCATGATTTCGTAAAATGTCTTAGATACATATTTTTGTGTTATAGATAAACAGGGACATAATAAATAACAATGACTTTTTCATGCGAAATATTCAGTCTCACCCGACAAATTCAGAATTAAAAGTAGGTAGTAACTCCTGTGTGTACCTCATCACTGGCATTAGTAGTTTAATAACTTTGCTGGGATAATTGTTCGGTCACCGTTGTACATTGCGGTAGGATGTTTTCACTTTTGATTCTTATCAAAGAGATTTTTCGACTGCCAACGAAAAATTTATATCTTGACTTAATATTTGGGCCAGTATGCAGATTCGACATTCGACATTGAGAAATTAATTGCTGCTTAACGTGAATTGGACAATAATCCAGTGAGATGCAGGACTGGAACCAGTTTTTAACCAATGAGGAAGTATCTATACTAAAAGAGCGTCAAAACTGATCACCACCGAACACAATGCTGGAGGAAATGTTTAGAAAAATTAGTTTTTCTAAAAATGAGCTATTGCAATATTCTTGTCATTTTCAAAATACGGGCTTACTATACTCTCCCTTTGACGTTTTGAAGCAAGAGCAAGACTTGCCATGTTATCAGGTCCTTTTTTATTTTAATACGATTGATGGATAAAAGATTTTGGATAATTGACGTGAAGAAATGTGTACGAATATCAGAGACTAGACCTGGCATGAATTACTCATGAATCCAACCACCACTACCGCTAGATCCTATACCAAATCTCAAAACCAAATTACCACATGTTTTACTATTTAAACCAATTGCACCTGCAATCGAGACAGTGCATTCCCAGATTTGTTTATTTCCATAAATGTGAACAGATTTAAATTGTACATTATATAGCATTTTCGTTAATACAAATGAACACAAAAACTTCACAAATGGCCTGTCTTTTAATGATTTTTTTCACTTCACTAAAAAGGAGCCAGTTTATACGATTTTCTTATTCTTGATTGAAACAGCCCAAAAATATATATAAAACAGCTTACACATTTAAGTTAAACCTAGACGGCATGGCTTTGGAAAACCAAATGTTTTATACATCGGGCATGTCGACTGGAACTTGCAATATTCAAGTGTATTGTAAAGTGGAACAAACAATGGCCAGTTTAGGCATCATTTACAAAATGTTATCTGCATTAGTTCGTGCATTTCCCACTCTCAATATAAAGAATGCACAAATTTCAGTGCTCAATTTACATGGGAACGAAACAGTTACCTCGTTTCAGCCTATGTTCAAGAAGGGTTTTGTATCTTACACACGTTTGCTACATATATCTTTTTATTTTAAATATCCATGTTGCTGTTATGGAGATATTATCAATGTGTATCGATATGACTCATTTCAGCGTACTTTTAAGGGGTATCTTGAATCATTAATATCTGATAATCCCTATCAATTTCAACAAAAACCACATTCAAGACATTGTAAATTTCTATATTGGACAATTCCATTGAATATTTGAACAAGGGCGGGGTATTAGTTTATGATGCTTGCTGGGGCAATCAAAACGTCTTTTTAAATTACTTGTTTCGTGCCCCAAGGAAATCTAGTGTAATGCAACAGCTTTACGAAAAATTTATGCAGTACACAATCCAGAAAATGTGCGGATTGTGTCTTTCTGGCACATAAATGACTAAATATCTTGTTTTACAAGAAGAATTTTCAGTGAGGCTGGAAAGCTGCATTACTGAGCGGATCTTGGAGGTCAATTTGGGCATGTGTATGGATATCCTAAATGAAAATGTGGTTGAGCATCAAATGGATATTTATTTTGAACTAAATAAACTTCCAGCTGTGAGGGAGCAACCATTTGTTTTTCATAGGGGAAACATAAGTAACTTTGGATCGCAACATTTTCAATCCTCTCTTTTTCCCACTGGCAAGCGCATCCAGTTTTCAAATTTCTTCTATGTCCCCAAAATATAAAATTGTTGCCCTCATAATTGTTTTTCAGTCAGAGTCAAATCATTTGAGCTTGCGTTCAAAAGCGAGCACCGCTTATTACAGCCGCTTTGGTCCCAAACTTTTGAGGAGAAATGAATAAAATGTAACGTCGTTTGGTCAGTGTTCCAGAAGAATGTTTATCTTATATAGAAGTTTGAATAGATATTATTTTATGTTTATAGGAAAAGTAAATAATTTTAGCTATTAGCCTGTCTGTCTCGTATACAATCATACCATATCTCTTTTTTTTACAACCGATTTCAGTTCTGTGATTTACTTTCGATGTGTGACTTTTGCGCATGTTGTCATTATCAAACTATGGTCTACTCAAATAAGTGGAAGAAGATATAGAGGAGGGTAGAAAAACGCGGAATCTTTTACGAAACGAAACTTACGGATCTCGGATCAAAAATATTTAAAGTTATATTTAATTTAATTAAAGAAATAATAAAGAAATTATATTATAATGAAATTTCATAGTATATTGCATACACTTACTATTTACTGTTATGCATTATTGCTGACGATCGCTGGTTCAAAGGTAAAACGTCTAGAAAATTTCGGTTCACAAAGGAGTAGGTTAGTTAAGCCCCATATTTTGCCCAATTTTTTAGATTTTGCGACACAATAATAAGTTGTTGTGAAAATGCTGATTTATATTTGTCTTTTAATAATTTATTACTTTTTCTTGTATACTTTTCGTCATTTCGACTAAATGAAAGGGTATATTTGACTATTTTGACAAGAATTTAACATTTTCGGTTAAAAATACCCAATTTTAGGATGTGTTTTGTTCAAAATAGATATAATCGCACAAACATCAAGAAGATATTTTAACCAAACATTTGTACTTGATAGATTTTTAATTGTGCAAAGTTTGGTTGTGATGTTTTCGGCGATCTATATAAAAATCGACAAAATAGTATCAAATATTGGATTGAAATTTATTAATTTCTTAGTATTTTCACATCTAAAGCATTTTCTATGTGTCATGTGACCTTTGTAGAACAAATTTAACTAAAAATTCTGTTTGATTTTCTTTTTATAGACATTATTCAATACAAAAATATAAAATAAAAGACATTAGCCAATTTTCATTTTTAGCCAAATTCTTTGGCGGAAAATGGGCCTTAACGACCCTGGTCCTTTATAAGTATAGATGATCGGACTCTTATTCTACACATTTATAGTGATCAATTTTCGCTACGGTGAGACAGTCGTCTATTTCGTCGCGTTGCTGCTTAGACAAATTAATTGTACATAATGCAAAGCAATATTATTTGTGACAACAACTTACTTTTATATTAGTCTGAAAAAAACATGAATACTGCATTAATTCTTGCTGTCATACAAGATGTCGAAAAAGGCCTAAAGTTTATTGGTTTTCGTGCTTTCAATTGATAAAATTTTAATGATTATGAAAAAAGTCTGAAAAATTAATCTGATATTTGAAAAGGTTTTAGGATAACTTGAAGAATATCAAGAACACGAATCTCACATATTTCAAAGGTTTCATATATTGGCTGTAAGATTATTGTTTGAATTCTCTTTATTTTAAAGAAGATTCTGTCTGTATTGTTCAGCTAGGCAACCATAAAGACTTAGTGACATTATACTTATCAATACAGAAAAATATAGTAATTCTTTGACATGTTTTATGCTTTCTGAGTTGCACTGAGTGTCTTATCGACCTAATCAACCGTAAAGAACATGTCAGTTTTTAATTTTGAACAACTTGGCATGCCTGAATTTTTCATTTCATGACAAAAGTTTAAGCTCACATTTCAAGATCACTTTTAAAATCATGCTAATTCATCTAAATAACCAAATTAATGACTTTTCCTGTTTCTTTTCCGCCACTTTTTGCTAAAAATTAAGAGTTTTAAAAATTATAGAACAGTCTACACCTCGACTGCAATTATTGAGAAAAAAGTCTGAACACTAAATAATCAGAAAATAGTTCTTTGACAAAGGAATAAAGTAACATCAGGTCACCTGTATGTGGTCCAAAACTTTTCGCATTCTACATCGTAAGTGCAATTACTGAGCAAACTTTCAGTTCCGTATTACATATATTCTGAGATAAATGGAATGACACAGGAATTACGTACCCTAATTCTACCTGTTATACAAAACAACCACGGGTGTGCTATCGAAAATCAATATCCTTAACACAGTCAACATCTATATTGTACTCAATGATCAAAGTATCATTCTGTGTTTATAGGCTGTTAAATTATCTTGGATAATATTAACGTACACCGACCAGCAAAAATATTATCCTCTCTCTTTTGTGTAGCGCGGGGAAAATAAAAGATAACATAATGTACCTAACTCAAAAAGGTACTTTTTTGACAGCTAGTAAAAAATTCAAACACATTGATATACAATGGATATATAGTGATAATATATCTGGTTCACCTATGGCAAAACATCAATCAAAACTCACACAACTTGATTAAGCGTAAAATATCATTAATATCCATTCAAACCAATGTATTGTGCAAATGAAAAAGGAAGTAAAAAATTTCGCTCTTGTCCTACATTATAGTTTGATGATAGTGCTGTATTTGGCGAAGTCCGGGTTATTTAATACATAAAACAAAATTTTGTCAAATCATGCCAAACATTATTACATTTTAATCTATACTGAATCAGATTTGGAAGGACCTATGTGCATTTTGCCATTAAATGGGATTCATAGCGAGAAAGTTTTAGTGTCATGTTTTGTTAACTGATTTTTGCCTTCTGTAATATTAGTCTTAATGGTTATATGATTTAAATATTTCTGTCTGCCCCTTTGGTATCTTTGAATTTGTTTTAATGATTTTTCGTCTATCCTTTTAATAGCTTAGAATTGCATTTTTAAACTATTAAAAAGTAAGAATATGGAACATATGCCAGAAAGATCAATCCACATCTTTTCTAGGTTGTGCACTGCATAACTTCTAGTTAAGCTGTTGCCTTAGTTCTATATATTTCCGTGGGTTATAAACAAGTTTTTGAAGAATAATGCCTTGCATTTCTATCTCTTTTCAAAAAGATTGTTGACAAAATAAAAATTTATCGATCTTCAATTCTTTAACTTCGATATGTACGGAGAGCTTTCCTGTATGAATCTTCATACCAAATATTGGAAAATAGGAATTGCATGCAAGCAGAGAGGGTCCCTACCATATAACAGAACTTTTGTAGTCAGACTGATCGGAGGTAGTACTTTGTCATTTTTAGCTGTTAAAGAAAATATGACCATTTACTAATGTTTTAAAACGATATTAAGAAATATCTGCCCTGTTTTAGTTTTTTGTAGTACATTCTTTGTAAATGTATCTCCCATGAACAGGCTTAAAAAGCAAAATAGACATCGAATTTTCGCTTGAAATGAGATGCTTAACAAAATATGACATTTTATTTTTTAGGTTTTTTATGGATGAATCACTTCTTGCATGATTCTTAGGTTAACTAGCACTTAAGCATTAAATTTGTAGGAGTTACCTGGAAATATGTATGCTATAAATAGGACTTACAGGATAAAACGTTTTGTTCTCAACTTTAAGTTGAAGGGATATAAAGAGAAAGGGCAAAAGACACGGCAATCTCGAGAACACGAACATGACGGAACCTACACATATACATTAAAAAAACAAGCTTGCAACTTTGAACAATGCGGATCCCACCAACAAAATCGGGTCGATGGCAAGCTTAAGCGCAGTCCCTGCCTCTTTTAAGACACCAGCTGCATTGTCGATTTTTCAATCCGGTATTCATCATTTGAGGGTAAAGGAGCAGGTTTCATGCGTTAGCAAACTCCAGGCGTTTATATATAAAGCATCTTACACATTTAGGTTAAATAATGGTCTCTAGTTATTCTTTACAGCATTTTTGATGGTCGGCATTGTTCACAGATAAATGTTTGATTTTAGTTTCATTTGTACAGCATGTGCCATTTCCCGTTATTATTTTTTGTTGAGTTATGTCCCCTCTAGTTTGTCTTTACATTGATCAATTATAGCAGTTGCAATACAAAGATGTATTCTCGAATTTTCCGTCGCGTTGCAGATTAATTGTACGCAATGCAAGACAATATCATTTTTGACAACAGCTTACGTTTTCAATCAGTCTGAAAAATAGAAACAAGAATACTGCATTAAGTTTTGCTGTCATATGAAATAACGACGCAGAAGCTAAACTTAAGTGGCTTTTATATTATTTCAGATGATAGAATTTTAATGATTATAAGGAAAATCTGAAAAATTGATCTGCTGTTTGAATGGCTTTAGGGTAGCTTGAAGGAAATTAAGAACAGTCATCTGAAATATTACAAAAGTTTTCTTATATTGGCTGTAGGTTTATTGTTATTTTCTCTTTATTTCAAAGAAGATTATGTCTGTATGGTTCATGTAGACAATCTTTTCACCTAAGTGTCATTATACTTGTCGATGCAGACTTGTACAGTTATTATTTGAAAATGTTTGAGTTTGCAATGCATTTCTTTATACCTACATCTCGCTAATTAGGAGTCCTATGTTATATAATACGCTCAAACGTGTTTAAATCGATTGATAATTAGTGGCAAATCTGATAAAATTGGTACAAACAGCTACTTTAGGGATATGAAAATAAAACACAGGGATTGCTGATCAATCTAATTAAATTACAGAGAAATACGTTGAGTTTAATTTTACCATAATGATTTTATCGAAGACATGTCTAAGCAGGCAATAAATTTGGCAATTCTACATTTTTGTTAAGTTAAAATCGAATTTGTCAATTACAAAAGTAAATTATGAATTCAGAAACAGGCACCCGAGCGGCACAGAATGATTTTATAAAAAACAAAGAATGGCCGCAAGGTCATGTGTTGAAACCGAACTAAACATATTATGTTTACTTTTGGATTATTCCCATATTGTACATATATCTTATTTTCAATGAGATGGTTTTGCTCGCTTAAAAACGAAGGAAGTAAGTTCAAGAAAACAGAACAGAAAACCTCGGTATAAGATCCGACTTGAAACTTAAGTATTGTTTAAAATTTAAAACAAAAGTGTTTGCAATGGTAAAATATGTTCAAATCATTGTCTATGTCTATATATATAAATTTAAAACCTTTGTTTTACCGCAATCTGTTATGACGACAAATAGAATAGACTTCGTTATTTTCGACGAATATATGTCTTTGGTAACAAGAGTTTAAACATATCCTTGGCATCAACAACTTTAATCAGCAAAAGGAACATAAAACATAACACGAGAAACTAAAGGTTGAAGAATAACAACCCATAGAGATATCCGGGTACATTCATGAGTGCTTCTTTTGCTTTGTTTGAATCTTTTTGACTTCCTATGTTTCGGTTGTAATGCTACTGATGAGAGGTTACTCCTTGAAATGTACATATAGCATACTTAAATTTTTCATATTTATTAAACATTGGTAATTTTGCATTCTAAATAGATCATCGGATGGCACAAAGATAACAGCGTTTACCTCAGACCGATTGTAGACGGCCACAAAAGTTAAAAACGTGATAATTTCTACCTGTATAGAGATAATTGTTTGTCAACGATCATTTTCTGTGGTATCATTTGTTTAAGTTCAATAAATCTGACCTGATCAGTGAAGATATCAAACTAGAAGGAAGCGAAAGAAAACTTAAAGGCCAGAAAAAAAAGGAAAATTTGACAGACACACTATCTTGAGAACAGAACAGGCGAAACATTATATATATACTTATAAAACTAAAAACACAGAACTATCAACAATGCGGACCCCACATGGCGAAAAGTATGATACACAAAATGGGATATACAGTGATAAATAAAAACATTTTGGATCTCATTATTCGTTTTATCATTGCGCAAATATTTATGAAAAAGGCAACATCTTTCCTTTTGCAACCATAAATAAAACTGAAACTTAAAGTACAGAAAACAAACCTGCACATATTCAGTATTTAGAAGGCTATTATGTCGTATTCAGAATAATAAATCTGACATCTTTTAATTAGACAAAATGTAGTTTTTGATATAAATTTTAGAACCATAATTTTTTCATCGTAATGTTGTCACAAAAGACAATATTTCTTCAGATGAATAACTATCCACAAGAATGACGTCAGAGCACTTGTGACGAAAGATCAACTAAAATCTTTTTTTCATATTTCATATTTTATACGTTAAAATTTATGCGTTATATTTTCATGACGTCACTCATTTAGAACACCAACGCTGGTGAACAGTTGGAAAGCAGGTCAACGTTTGACCCCAGTTCTATCGACAACAATGGCGTCACGTGACCGCAGAAAATGAACGTCATTTTCGGTCCAAAAAAAGACACGAAAAATACAAAATATTAACATAATACTTATTCCAAGACA
>JAULBM010041533.1:0-10778 GCA_032357055.1 Geukensia granosissima | reverse complement strand
ATCATTGTGTTAAAATTTGAAATGGATCCAAATAATAAAACTAAAGTTATTGAACAGAAACCTAACTGTCTATGGACGCCGACATGCCCATAACATAATACGACCACAAAATTTTTGCAGTTGTATAAAAAATTCATGCAATACAAAATTAGATGAGATTGCACAGAACCCAATGCACTAGGCTGCAAATTATTAAATGCCTTTGTTTCATCTAAAAGGAAAAAATATGGAATATATGCCAGAAAGACACAATCCACTTCTTACTTACATACATTTATAACATATATTCAAAAGACAAATGAACTGCATTAAGTGGTTTTCTGGATTTACCTTCATCAGACATGTTATGGACCAATAATAACATGAACAGGAAGATCAGTAAAACTTTATGATATTTTAGTTGCATTTATGGACCAAATGAAATACTGTAAAAGAATTAGTCTTCGAGGATTCCAATTTTAGCAGTAACATATTTTCAAACCTTTCTGCCGCTTGAAATTTTCATGCATATTATCTATCCTGTAGTGATGCCAAGTTTAAAGTGAACATTTCACAGATACAAATTATCAATATAAAATCATATCCACAAAGATAGTGAAATTAAAACATTGTGATTATTACTACTTTTACAATATACAGTTCATGACATAAAGCACACTGATAAGCAAAAAAAAGTTAGCAATCATGGAATTTTATAAATTTTAATTTTGTAAGAGGTAAACGAATCTTTCCAACCCACATTCTAGTACCCATACAATTACCTCTTCACCTTCCTCAATATGATAATCCTTCCTCTGGTTTGGTCCACCTACATAGAATACTTTCATCTGTCCATCATTGTGCCTGTCACATCAAATATTAAAATATTAAGAAAAGAAATAATTTTAATGCATCTCAAATCATTTCAAATTGCATTTGTTTTTTAAATTAATTTAATACAATGGAAAGATGATTAGTTACTTTTCCATTTACTGTTTTGACAAGTGACAGTAACAGAATTTAATTGAAACTGGAGTATTATACTTAAAAATTCTGATTGGATGGTAAGCTTGTTTTCCTTCAAATGTTTCACTCAAGAAATTCATTTGGTACCATATCAATATCAGGGGCACCTGATTTATTTATTGTCATAATCAATACAACTTTTATACAATATATCTTTTTAAAAAAACTGATTTAATTTCATATATATGTTGGTTACAGTGGATTTTATATAAATTTCAATGATTTCTGGTAGGCCCATTGGTGGTAACATACTGGAGGTTAATATGAAATGGTCTCAATATATATAGTTTTTTAAGTATATTTACATAATTGGTGCTGTACCAGCACTGCATGTACTAGAACATACAACAATAATTACTGGCCCGCTCTAGGTATAAGCAGAATAAAAATAATCTCTAGATATTCCAAATAAATTATCATTTTTTCAAATTATTTTTAAGGGACCATTTCTAGTTGAATTATGATGAAATTCTAATCACAAATTCAAAAATATCAACAGGTTCTTCTGATTATACTTAAATTTAAAATGAGGGTAATAATGTTTGACCTGAACTAATCATGGAAACATGCAGTAACATTGTCAAAGGCCCAAACAAATGTTTTTAATCTTAATATTGATCAAACAAAACATGATTAATTAATAATGTTGGTTTTATTTCATATCAGATATTGACAAATAGTGTTAACATTAAGTTTTTGATTCATTTGCTGCACTAACTAAATACAGCTGATGATTGATATTTGACAGAAATCCAGATAACCTACAATTGGCTGTATCTGAAGAATCAGGACATCAAATATTGTAACATAATCTGTTGTAACAAGTTTATTGATTGAGTCAATGAACTTCTCTATAGAACTTACTTTAACAATAATGTTGTTGGTGTTAAAATATGACATTCTTTAGTACCAACACTGATTCAATTGTCAATAATTTGGCAAAAATCTAAGCGGTTATTGTATAATTGTTCTATATCCTGCTGGTACATATTATTTTGGTATTTGCACAAGTCCTTGTTTTCTTGAACATATTTTTACACTAAAACCTACTGGATGCTTTTAACTGATGTCCTAGTTAAAAGAACCTAGTTTGCTTACAAGTATCAAATGTTTTTTTAACATTTTAATATGACTGCAATTATTTTGTGGTTGTATTAAGTTATGGCCCTGTCATCATCGGCATTGTCCTAAGACAGTAAGGTTTCTCTGTTCAATAACTTTTAAAATTATTTGGATCCATTCGAAAACTCAAAACAAAAGGACAAGGTATGTTAAGTACCCTTTTGGGCCCTCAAAAATGAAAGTTGTATGATAGTTTTGCAATATGGCCTATCTTGATGTACAGTAATGAAACTTCACATTTTATTACAGGTTTTTATATATAATATATTTTTTACGTCACTAACAGGGCCAAATATGTCTTATTTTAAAAAAATTTATGAAAAAGTACAAATTTTGGAGCTTTTTTCCTTAATTTAGATATTTCTGACAATGTAGACTTCAACAATTTTTTGCCAGTTGTTGTAGTATGTAAAAATCTGCATTCAGAATGAAAAATCATTTTGGTCTAATTTGTCCGAGATAACTATTTAAGCCAAAAACATACGAAATATAGACCTTTGGAGATTTTTAAACAAATTTAAATGTGATGTCATTATGCCAAAAACATATAATATGCATTTTTGAATTAGTTTTGTGAAAAATCATTATTTCCCTTTATTTTAACCAAAAATTGTGAAATTAAATGGAAGTTTAAATTAACATTGAAAAATGGGCCAAATAAGGCCCTAAACGTACCTTGTCCTTTAAAATACAGGTTGTGATTGATTTTGCATGAGATTTCCCTGTTCTTTTTTTTAAGAAGGGATCAAATAGGGATTTTCTTAAATTAAATGTAAGTTATAGATTATTTGTCTTATTTTGATGGGTTTTTCTTCGTTATCTCCATGCAAGCGCCAACTTAACAAGCCTCATGCTCCATTTATGAGGGTGGTACAGGGCGGTCCCGCGCACGGACGTACGAGAAATAAAATGTCTTATCATGAGGAATGAAAAATTAGAAAATGGCTTGCACGTTGCATTTTGATCAAGACACGCGAAACACGACATATAACGACCCTCTAGCACGACAAAACGTGAAATAAACATTGGTAAAAACGTTGCACGAAAATAACCCTGTACCACCCTCATTTATTAACATAATTTGAGATGTACCGGGTTGAAAAAAAGCCATGCCCTAACTTTTTCTTATATCTTGTCTGATTTAGTTGGGTTATTTTCCAAATGATATATTAAGAAAAAATGCAACAAAGGTTACCCCAAGGACTTTTTGTAGCTTTTACTCACTTTTTTTATAAAAAGGATCAAAGGGTAAAAAAGGACAATTTTGCAGGAGATTAGAAATTTTATCTCTCATCCAATTTTTCAGGATTTTTTTTATTTGGTTTGTCTCAATGAGAGCTTTCAGTAGTATGGCAACTGATTTTCTCTATCTATTACAATTTTCGAGCTAAAAGGGGTTAAAGTGGGCAAAAATTCAATTTTCATGATATGGAAATTTTTTTTTCATCTGATTTTGACTGATTTTCCAAATAATTCCTTATGAAAAATGCCACAAATATTTCTCCAGTTATGGGGTTAATGGGGATCAAAATGATCACTGATCAAGTCATATAACTGTGTTACACACTTTTCGGTGTCCAAACTAACCCAAATGTTCATTTGTCCAACTCTTACAATACATATCAACCTGCTTTGGCCATTTACTGCTGCACTAGCAAATCACCTGAGAATAATTAGCTATAAGAATTCAAGGTTGGTACATATTCTTATCTCTTGTTTTATTTGTCATTGCCTTTTTTCTGTTGACTGACATCCCAATTGAATTTGTTTTACTGTCACACTGCTGTTTCGAGTTACTGATGGTGAGGGTTCACAAACAAGAAAAATATTTTAACCCAGTCACATTCTTTCTGTGCCCATTTTATGCCTAAACCTATAACCCAATTCATAATTTTTCCATTTTGGAGGGCATCAAAAACATTTAAATTTGGATTTTTTCATTACACTTTCTTTGGTGTATTCAGGCCTGTCAAGTCATACTATTTGTGGTACATACATTTGATCTTTTGGTTTTTCCCTTTGATCTTTGTAATTTTTGGCGATTCTCATGCATAGCAATCATTAAAACTTGACAGGTCTGTGAATGAGGGAAATAAAAGAAGATAATCCAAGTCAAAATAAATATGCCATATATTACTGATCTTTGTTCATTTTTCCTTCTCTTCCTTAAACTACAACTAAAACAAAACTTTATAAGTTCAACGAACAGAAGATTCTCAGTAAAAACTTGATATTGAATTTGAGAAACATTTCAGGGGAGAAAAAAAAATTTATTTCAGTCTATTCCAAGCAACAGAAACATAAAATATTTCAAACCAGACCTGATAAAATTTTAGAATTTGCCTGGTTGACAAAATAAGTGAAATACATATAAGAGGAGGTTCAAAAAGAAGTCTTGTCCTGGTTTTAATGCCTGTGGTTGTTACAGATGGTTATGAACTTTTACAGATCAAATTTGTTTTCAAATTACATTTTAAATTTTGCTCTTTAGATTTATAATCTGCCATTTCATGCATGTTTATCCATATCATTTTGTTTACTGCTATAAAATATTTCATATTATCTATATCTTAAATCATCCTAGGTACAGACATGTACCACTACATGTGCATGTATATACTGGCTGAATGAATATATTGATGAGAGTGTCCATTTAGTAAGTTGCCAAAGAAAGATATTTTTAAAGGTGTTTTCTGCATTAGAAGTTGACCATTTTAAAATAAGCACCACACCATTTTCAACAAAAGCATAAGTAAGACTAAATATAAAAAAAATCCAAGTACCAGTATAAACCATAATTAAGGGTTTTACAGGGGAGAACGTGCATGGACAGAAGAGAAATAAAGTGTCATTTCATGAGGAACAATAATAATTAGAAACTGACCAGTCTAATTAAAATATGGCCCTATGTTCTTTTTCTATCTATGTATATTCCTTGTAAGGTCTAACACATGTCAATTTAGGGTCATGTCTGTGTAACCTTTGTCATGTGCTTATTCTGCCCGGTCACATCATTCCTTATGCTGGTACTACAAAATTCCAGCATAAGACATAGTGTAATTGGTCAGAATAAGCATGTGACAAAGGTTACACAGATGTGATGCGAAAAGGACATGTTAGACCCTACAGGAAAAATAAATAAATAAATAAATAAATAAAGTAGGGTCAAATTTGAATAAGACTGAGATACTGACCACTTTCCAATTCACCCTGAATAACCTCCCTTGATTTTAAACTACAGCTATCAGTTCTTACATATCATTTTAAGAGAGTTCCACTTATCTTCTGTATATTGTCGCAATAAACACTTCAGCTGTGCAACTTATTAACAAAGGTCAAAATGACCACCTGAGGGTAATTTCACATCCTGTCTCTAATGTTATAATTTTTTGGGGTCTACATGTTAAAATTTTGATAATCAATTAAAATTCCTGTACATTGTTGTAGTTGTAAACCAGGGGAGATAATTATAACACAATTCATTTAGGTCACACTATACAGTTTACCTAAAACGGCCCCTGGACACAATAGTTCCTTCAACACATAAAAAGGCTCTGAAAGGGTTTTGTGTATTTAAAAGATACTTATGTGCCTGTTTATCTAAAGGTGATATGTAATTCTAAGAGTTAAATAAATGTGGTTATTGGAAATTTATAGCTAAAGTGTCCTTGGTGTAGTAATTTTGTGTGTTAATTTCATTAAACTGGCCATGGAAAGTCCTTTTTGACCAAAATTATTCATATGTTGAAAACATGGATTTTCATGACACTTCATTCAAGCAGATTTTGTGAAAAAAGTCAATGCTCATGAATGTATATTGCAACTGATTTAAAAAAATTATTTATTTCCTTTCCAACGAGGTTTAACATGTTTGCATTGGAGCGATTCAGAAATTCAACTTCCATCCTGGTAAAATGCATTGTGCATTCTCAGCGACCCGTTAACTGATGTCTAAACCATTGAACACCAATCAGAACAATGACATTCCCAGAATCCCGTTGCATTTCTGATACGGTCCTTGGAACCAGAATATGTTCAGGCCAAGTCCTTGAACATTGCTTTTTTAACATTGAGTTCAATGGAAAATGTAAATTGACCAAAGGGGGGGGGGGTTTAAAGTTATTTACATCCTACACAGCAAACTAATGCTCTCAGTTGGACGGTAAATTGACCAATTTCCAATTCACTCTATTTAATCCTATGGGAGTACCACTAATCCTTTTGTATATTGCCCCAATAAACAACTTCACCTGCTCAACTGATCAAAAAATAACTTCCTAGGGTAATTCCACATCCTGTCACTAATTTGTATGATTTAATTAGGCCAACAGGTAAAATTTTTTATAATTATTATTATAATTGTAAATCAGGGGAGATAATTATGACACAATTCGAAAAGGGCCAAATTTCCTTAACTGCATAATTTTTTAACAATGTACACTGACACAACAAATAAAGACCCTTTAGCACAACCACACATAAAATAAAAACCTTAAACACGTTGCCGAAATATAACCCTGTATCACCTGCATAATTATTTGGATAAAACCCATGCCGGTCATGGCCATGACCTGTATTATTATTTAGTTTGCTCGTATTGGTAAATAAAAAATATTACATCATTTTGTTGCACACTGGGGGATGGAAATGTTTACTGTTTTCTTCAAGCCATTTGTCAGTGTTGTTGACAACCGGCTCCAGAACTCGAGCTTTCTTGGCTTTTGGACTACTATCGCCTGACATTTCGAAAATCAAGCGTCGACTGTTTCTTCGAAAAGGTAAATTTGCTCTGGAAACCAGTTTGAAATGTTAAGACCCAAAAGAAAACAAAGCAAAAATGTCCCCACGCTATGGTATCAATGTGAAGCCTCAAACCATTGTCAATAATAAAAAAGAAGGTAAGCTTATAAAAAATTAATTATCTTCAAGTCATCTTTAACATGGAAAATTATCTGTAATATATATACGTCCTGTGAACATATATTTGTTCCACCTGACAGAAGTTCCTCTGGAAACATTATTATAAACAATGTCATAATAAAAGTTCCATCTGGAACAAATATTCTATAAGCTTTATTCCGTCAGGAACAAATACCATGATATTTCTTCCAGTGGAAAAAATATTCCGTAATACTTTTTCCTTTGGAACAAATATTATGGAGGAACTTCTGTTCTGTCACAGTTTAATGTAAACATATACTGGTTTCTTCAACATAACTGACCTAAGGCTCTGTACATATACAAGTTAAAAATATGTTTTATTAGTGAACATGCACATTTAATACAAATCTGGAAAAGTGTAATATCCCATTACTATGAAAATCTCTCTTTAGGAAACCATATACTGTATATAATGTCTGATTAAAATGGAAGTCAAATATCTAAGTTTTTCATATGCTATATGAATATTGTAAAATGATTCACCTTTTTCACCATGATTCTAATAATAATTTGCTTCATTTACACAAATAACAGTGCCTATTCAAGTATTGTCATAAATATAACTAAGACCCAGCTGGATCTATGTGAACCATCCATTTCATAAAATCTTAGGTGTTCTGGGATGCTTTGTGAAATTGTAACCTTAAAACTAGGACCTCAATAGTAACCTACATCTGGTTTGATGTCTTGCCAGAGTTGTGGAATTTGTTTTTTGACAGTATCATAAACCACTGGAATTTCCTGCACCACAATACTAGCACCAGGAATCTCCTTCTTTGCTAATTCATGTACTGCTACCCAGCTAGCATTTATCTTATGTTCCCCAAATGGTCCAAAACCTATTCTCAAATATATATATATATATATATATAATTTATAGAAAGCTAAAAATAGCAACAGCAACAACCACGTTTAATTAGCGTTGTATTAGTCAAAACAGACTAATACAATTAATATATTAAATTATATACAAGTCTAGAGATAATAATCATAATAACACTGTTATGAGTGATGTTAAAATACACAAAAATAAAAAATTAAATGCAAATTTTTGCTCTATGATAGAGCTTCATCAGGCATATGATTTTTTTGGCGCTGAATCATTTTATCACTACCTAAATAATTTTGACGTTCAACCCATGTAGTTGTATATATAATTTCTATATATAATTCAATAATATGCATAATGGGATAAACATATTTCTAAGTGTCTGTGTCAAGTTTCTTTTTTATGAAGCTATATAAAGAGATTTGTGGCTGTCTAATTTTTCTTTGTTTTACACCTAGGTGGCAGTGTCAGTTTTTTGCTATACAGATGTGTGTAATGAGAATAACATATTTCACTGTGGCAGATGTAGTTTATTTAATAGAATTTTATTATCAATAATATTTTTGTTATACAATTAAACATTGAGATAAATATATTTTTCTGTCACTGTCTTAGTTTCATTTTCCTGTCTTAAATATTCTGTTTGTAGACATGAAATTCATCAGAAGAAAACTTAGAACCTAGTATTGTCAGATTCTTGTGAAATGAAGTAATGGGATATGCATTTTAATGAGACAAGTTTTCATTACCACTTCCATTCAATCTTTATTTTTTAACTGACCTTGTCAGGATTTGAAGGCAATATGGTGACCATTAAATGTCATATTTTTATGATATGACTAAATGACTTACCAGTAACCAGCACAGTTTTAGTTTTGTTTACATCAGATGACATTATTTAAACTGCAATAGAAGAAATAAATATTGAGTAAAAAATCTCTGGAAATTTATAGTTCAACCCCTGGAGACAACATTTAATTTCTTTTAGAAAAATCCAAGTGGAAGGACAGTCACATTATTATGAGCATCAATCTGAAATATTAAATTTTAACGCCAAAGAATGATTTGGATGGGAAATACAGAAAGTAGGTACAAAGGTCTTGGCACATGAACTGCTTATTTCAGTCTTCTCAAAATCAGGATATTTCTGAAAAGGGTGTTAAGTAGAAGAGACAGGAGGAGGTGTAAGTGATAAGAATTGGGTGGGAGGTGATAGAGGGTACAAGCAAATCTGTCACCTCAAGATTATTGTTACCACCCACCAATATCTGTCCTCCATTAAACTCATCAATCTCAATTTGCACATTGTAAAGTCACTATGTAGTGGATTGTTATATGTTAGCACAGGTAAGACATCTGGTGCCATCTTACCGTTCTACAGAAACTTGTCCAATTAATTATGACGTCTATTTCAGATCTTTATTTTTTTGCTTTCCTCCTTTGATGAGGATCACAAAGATAAATTAAGCAAAGATCTGATATAGACATCATAACTATTTAGGTTACAGAGCATGACCTCACCCTCATTTTCATAGGGTTCATTTAACTTGGGTTACAGAGCAATCTGATCTCACCCTCATTTTCAACAGGTTCATTTTACTTGGGTTAAATAGCAACCTGATCGCACCTTCTTTTTCACAGGGTTTATTTTTCTTGGGTTACAGAGCAACCTGATCACATCCTCATTTCCACTGGGTTCATTTTACCTGGGTTACAGAGCAACCTGATCTCACCTTCATTTTCACAGGTTTTATTTTACCTGGGTTACAGAGCAACCTGATCTCCCCCTTATTTCATAGAGGTCATTTTACTTGGGTTACAGAGCAACCTGATCTCACCCTCATTTTCACATGGTTCATTTTACCTGGGTTACAGAGCAAACTGATCTTATCCTCATTTTCGTAGGGTTCATTTTACTTGGGTTACAGAGCAACCTGATCTCACCCTTATTTTCACAGGGGTCATTTTGCTTGAGTTACAGAGCAACCTGATACTACCTTCATTTTCACAAGGTTAATTTTACCTGGGTTACAGAGCAACCTGATATCATCCTCATTTTCGTAGGGTTCATTTTACTTGGGTTACAGAGCAACTTGATCTCACCCTCAATTTCACAGGGGTCCTTTTGCTTGGGTTACAGAGCAACCTGATCTCACCCTCATTTTCTCAGTGGTCATTTTACTCCAGCTTTTTGTATTGATGTTTTTCTTTCATTTTGTTATGTTTCACATTTGGTCTTGTCTGGCAATAGTGGAGGCACAAAAAAGCTATTGTCCCTAACTGTGAATCGAGGGCACTAACAAAATATTCCACTGAAATCGAATACCTAACTGTAGATGCCCAAACAAAATATTCCACCGGAATCGAATCCATAATGTGATTTTAATTGATTTACTGAAACCATGCATAAAACTCCTAATATCCAGATTAAAACGAGATTTGTTAATTAAAATCTAATGACATCGATTGTGGTGAAATCTATACTATAAGTATGTATTATTGTACGAACGTGTATATGTTTGTTTATCATCTATTGACATTTTTTATCTTTACTGACTTACTGTATGAACCAAAGTGAAAGTGAAACTAAAACGCCCTTTATTAATATCCGGTTGTAACTAAACGAAGGGTTGTGTACGGAAAAATCGAGGATTATTTCAGGTTAGCCTTGATTTTTTTTACCGTAACAAGAAATCAACCACTGCAAAACACAAGACCAATTATCACTTCCGGTTCAGTCCAATATTATTTACTGCCACGTTGCAAAATTTATGGTTGACATTTTAAAAGGCTAGAGGAGATGTAACATGTCATTTGAGTGACAACCGTTCACAAGTGTCAAATCCTTAATTGATCTTAATTGCAAGGCTATAAATACGAA
>JAULBM010041522.1:0-10778 GCA_032357055.1 Geukensia granosissima | reverse complement strand
CTGACTTGGACAGCTAAATGATAAACGGGATGGGGCAAAACTAGTTTAGAAGACCCCCCCCCCCCCAAAAAAAAAGGAAAAAAAACAGTTGTCAAATTAAAAATCCAAGAAAACAAAAGAAGTAAAAAAAAACTAAAAAAAAATTCAGCCGATACAACTTGATCGATCGTTGTTAAACCTCCAGTGGCAAAAATTTCGTACATTTTTAGGACGAGAACAAGTTATGAAACAATAAAATCATAAAGGGGCTAGTTGGGGTGGGAAGGAAATTTATTTGGTCACCTACAGACAACTTATTACAAGCTGTTGCAAAGGGATCCTAAACGTGCTGAGCCGACTTTTCATGACGTTAAAGAACCATTTTAAATAGCTCGTAATGGGTGGTCCGTATTTGACTTGTTGCTTAGGGTAAATTTCCCGTCCCTACGCAAACAGTCTCAATTTGGCATTCTGTGGCTTAAAATAACCGGTCTAACCCCAGCCAACCCTTTTTATGATTTATTGTTTGATAACTTGTTCTCGTCCTGGTTATGCATAAAATATTTTCCACTGGACGTTAAACATCAATCAATCAATCAATCAATCAATCAACCAATAAGACAACTATGATATGATTTATTGATTGTTGGTTGCTTAACGTCCAGTGGCAAATATTTCATACATATTCAGGACGAGGACAAGTTCAACAAAAAAAACAACATTGAAAAGGGGGTGGGATGTGACACAACGGTTTTTGACTGCACTGGAAAAAGGGTGTGATGTGTAAGGACGGAAAAGTTTGCCTTTTGTAGCGGCATTACCGTTCTCTTTTTCGAAAACTACAAAAGGGGTCTTTTACGTGCAAGTAGTGTTGCACACTCCAAACACGTCACGGCCATGCTTTTCGTATTATAACCTAGCAGCCCCCAACGAGAGGGCCTCCCTTATCCGCCACCTGGGGCTCGCGCTGCGTCATCTCTGTGGGTTGAGCACTAGAAACCACGTCGGTGCCCAGACTATGATATGATTATAATGTGTAACTGAGAAAGAAACGCATAATTTTTATAAAGCGTTTAATTTTGCGTTTCAATCTGGAAAACAGCATGATATGTACTTCTACCGTTATAATTCGATTCAGAATGTGTCTATTATTCCACTATTTTCTTAATAAACTTTTTAAAGAACAAGTTACACCCATATGGGTCAATAAATACATGACTACATACGATACTTAAAATATATGAAATGAAACAGTCAGAAAGGATTTTATTTGCAAAAAACAAACAGACAAAATGAATTTAGAATAATACGGTAGATATATCTTACATTCCTGTCAAAACGCCTTTATTAGATGTTTTATCCAAAAAATTTTTTATCTATTTTTCTAGTATGCAGGTAAAGATTTCCTATTACATCAGGACATTCGGTCCAAATAATTTTTGCTGCAGGGGGGTATTTATGGTTCTCCTAAAGGAAGGAAATATCTCTTGGCCTTTTCGGATGTTTAGATCTTCAGAAATAACATAACCAGAAAGCAGAAATCAATCAATTAATCAGGCATTTCTGTTCACATAGAAAAGTATTTTACGTTCACATCCGATAATTTTGGTTAAGTTAAGGTATCTTAATTTATAATATATCTCCTTAACCAATTTCCCCTCTTAATTATACACTCCTCACAAACAACTGATTCCATTTTATGAGAGTTTAAACTCCTGTCGAAGAAACTTAGCGGCATATTTCAATCTGTTTAAATAATTTTTCTTATTTTCCAATACTAGTAGAAGTTCATTGACACATGAAAATGAATGACAAGTTGAACACCTATTACTAAGCTGGACGTGATCTTAATATCATATAGAAATGGGTTAAATGAAAGAAAAAAAAATAATGATATAAATGTCAGTTTCCAGTTACCACAAATATGTGAACAAATGTCCATACGAAATGGTCATTAATAAAAAACTACCGGTTAGAAAGTGACGTCACTTTTTACGTTTCTGTGGTATTTTTTTTTATCAAAGTAGACGTATTATAGATTAAATGTGGTCGCTGATGATATCCCCTGCGGATAAAAATAAATGTGTAAAAATATTAAAGAGGACAGTTTTCCCAGAATCATACAAAAGTCTTTAAACTATATGCTGTAAATCTTGTTTTAACATTCGTGATGTTTTTGTCACGATGTTTTTCCGCAACACGTTAACATTAGGAAATTTCCTTGACATATTTATAATAACAACTTTATAAACAAAAACGATCAGTGCATGTCATTCATTTCATTTTACAGTGTCTTGTTACAAGCATTTGATACATATCACAGAAAATACAGAAAGGCCGCAAAAAGTATCGCACTAAGTAGTTGTCCCTGACGTCGGAATTGGCTTCCCATTTTGATTTGTTTGGATTTGGATTTGAGTGCTTCTTGTGCTATGTTGAGATCCTGGACTTCCAATGTATTGGTTTTAATGCAACTGATGAGAGGTTACTCCTTAAAATGAACATATAGCATATATACAAAATTCTTCATATTTATTTCATAATGGTAATTATGTATTTCTTACAAGAGCCAGCTTTAAAATTGGCACACTTACAGTAAACACAAATAGAAATATTGATATAAAACAAAGATCGAACGATTAACGTAGATATTTTTTTTTTCACTGATAAGGCGATGTCTGTTTTTTATTTGTTTTGTGTCATGCCAAATTTTTGAAAGCTAACAGCTAGAACACAGAGTAAAAAAAACACAACCTTTGGGATATATATACCACACAGGCAAACACCAGTTCATGAAAATCGTAATATTTTATTGCAATAAATCTTCTTGTCAGATTGTATATCGATAAAAACATGAAAATCAGCGAATATTTTATATATGAATAAAGCAATATAAAATTTGCACATTTATTAAACCAATGATTTACAGAAATATATTTGTGTTTGTGTGACATCGGTCACCATAAAACCTATACCAGTACACGCGGACACAAAACAAAGAAAAACACAACTATGACCTAACCATGTCTATTGTGTGGATATTTTAATATGAGTTACATCAAAAAAATATCGCACTTGTAAAAAAGAAACAAAAATCAGGTAGTGCAGTATCAATAATCACGTATCGCGTGAACAGCAATCACATAGCGCATAACAATGGTATTTTAGCTGATAAAACATTTTTTGGGTGATTTGGAGGTTTTCACAAGGAGTAGTGTTCAACCCTCGTTGAAGATCTAGATTTGTAAATTTACACTGTTTTCATGTAGTTGGAGTGCAGTCTCTCTGACATTTTACCCATACTTTTTCGTGTTTTAAAGAAAGTTTTTAATTCATATGATATTTGAAATTTGCTTGCTAATTTTTTACTACTTAACAGATTAAACAACAGAATAATAAAATGGGATAAAATGAGAATCACGTAAAACATTACAGAAACTTAGAAAGATTGATTGATTGTTGGTTGCTTAACTTAGAGCAAATATTTCATGCATATTCAGGGCGGGAACAAGTTCAACAATTATCAATATCGAAAAGGGGTGGGATGGGACACAACAGGGCAACGGTTTTTGAGTGCCACTGGAAAAAGGGAGTGATGGGTAGGGACATAAAATTTAGCCTTTTGTAGCGGAATAAACCTACTCTTTTTTGAAAACTATAAAAGGGGTTTTGTATGTGCAAGGAGCGTGGCACTCTCCAAACACGTCACCCACTATAGTCCACGCCAAGCTTTCCCTATTATAACCTGGCAACCCCCCCTAACGAGCGGGCCTCCCCTATCCGCCACCTGGGGTTCGCACTGGGTCAGCTCTGTGGGTTGAGTCCAGAACTTAGAAGGATAGCACAGGTTTAAATTTGACATTTAATTTAGATAGTCAAGTTTTGTGCAAAAGTGAGGTTCTTTTCACACTACTAGCTCGGTTATCGTGAACAATTAACTTAATTAACTTAACACCTTAAATAATATTTTGGTAGGTATCTCCTATGGTTGAGTAGATTGACATAAATCATTGTTTTTTCCAGAGTTTGCACCTGAAATTTTTTTAAATATAAAAAATAAAACTTATATCCTTTTAATAGGGCGTATCACTTTTGGGGGTAATTTGTATGATTCTTAAGAGAAATGCTACTAAAATATTCCCATAAATTTTATAACTTACCTCCCATGCGGGACGGTGTGTCAATATATCTTTAACGTAAGAAAACCATAAATATTGATATTCATCGCAAAATCCATAATATTTATCAAGAGAAAAAACTAGTCTCATGCGCTTGAATGCAGATAAATTCTTAAGAAATGCGCTTTACCCTTATTAGGACTGCTTTGTGAATCAGTTTTATTACACGCAGTTTGTACGTGTTAATAAGATTGTACGATTTTGCCTTACAGTCTTTGCCTTAACAAAAACTTAGTCGATTTAAACAACCAACTCATAATAAATCACAAATAGCTTCACCTCGTTTCTACTGAAATGCTTCATCAAAGCATTTAATTTAATTGTACATCCGACAGAAAAATGTATATTGAAATCACTTGAATGTTTAACAACCTTAAACCAATGTCCCAGGAGACATTCATATTAAAGAATTCTACGAAAAGAAAATGCTGTTTTCAACATTTGCGTATACCTATATAAAATAGTTAGAAAGTTCCAATTTCGATTTTTAGACAAATTATATCCATCAGTTAAATTTATTAAACAATTTGGTCGGAAGGTTGAGTATCTTTACATCTCGCCTGACTAATGGACGCCCCTTTAGCAGGGGATCTACCTGGAGGCGGAGACACCGAACGGGCTTTTTTTTACCCCGGCTGCATTCTGGGGAAAGATATTGAAGATTTGAATATAATCCCAAAGTCTCAGACTTTTTTCCAGCAGTCAAATGATGTTTTCTTACCTAAAACAATATAATTCTACATGTTTGCGAATTATGTACCTGATTAGTATAAACACTGAATAATCTTACAAGAATGTATATATACTTGTTATTATAAACAAACGGTACAAAAACAAAGTCTTTTGCTGAAAATTACTTAAGGTGATATCTCTTTAATACACCACCTAATTGATTTGAAATAGTATTTTCATGGCCAATTACTTCGACTACAATTCTTCCATTTATGTAACATGCTAAAGTCAAATAAACATCTTCCCGGGATATCATTACATATTTACCATATTCTCTGAACTTTGTCACATGACAACGCGAAACGTGTGACAATATGTTATGACGAGTGCTGTGCTGTTTATTAATACATTGAAGGTTCCACTAAAGTCAAAATGTAGGACACTGACTGACACATAGAAAATGTGTAGTATACTTTTATTTCAATGAATTATGGCATAAAAAAAGACATTATAGCTTACCGTTCTTATGAATATTGCCTGATAATTCTGTTGTTGTCACAAATAACTTTTAGATGAAATTATTTATGGAGTTGTTTGGGTTGTGACTTGAGAATTTTCCGAAAAATCTAGTTCAACGGAAAAGGCGTTATAATTCATAAAAAATGAATGAATTGCTATTTTGATCTCATATGCAGCTCAAGCTAGCAATAATTTTAAGAAATACATCAATGAAGAGAAGAAAATTTGTAAAATGTTATTTTGCCTTCTTGGTATTCGAGCGCACTCTAAATGAAACACACTTAAATATTAAAATATTCCAACATTAATGGATTTCAGAGTTCTTGAAATTTTTTTTTCTCTGTCAGACATCAGGACTGATAGAAGAAAAAATTTGTCAGTCCCACTAAAAACTTATCAGTCCCATAATTTTTCATAAGTAGAGAGGTATTTGTAAACTGATGTTAAAAACTATGTAAACTGATGCCCTATGCTTTAAGTTTTCTATTATTATCTTTTTTTATTGTGGTAATTGAAGACTTATTCTTTTCTTTAGATTGCAGACTGTGTTGTGTTCATTTTTGTGTCTAATAAAGTGTGAAGCTAGTTTGAGCAACATTTATTTTTATTGATTTAGTATTTTATTCTTCTGCAGCAAACTTGGCAATAAACAGGAAATTTTCACTTTCAGACTGTTCAAATAAAAATGTCTCTTCATCTTCAGATTCATCATCACTGGAAGTGGACATGTCATCTTTATTATTGACAGTCTCATTCTGAATCACACTTTCAACCACCTCTACTGTTTCTACTTGATCAGCAACAGTTTCTAATTCCACTTGTTGATCAGTCTGTGGCAGATCATTTGTTTCTGTCTCTACTTGTTGATTAGTCTGTGGCTGATCATCAACATCTTTATCTACTTGTTGATCAGTGACAGTCTTTGGCTGATCATCAACATCTAATTCTACCTGTTGATCAGTTTGTGGCTGGTCATCAGTTTCTGTTTCCTGTTGCTGATCAACCTGTGGCTGGTCATCATTTTCTATTTCTGTTTCTACTGGTTCATTCTGTGCCTGCTGTTCTTGATTTTTCCTTTTATAACATGTTCTCCTTCTTTGTCCTGAAGGGGCTTTCTGTAAAACATTTGGTTCATATAGAACTGATGCAAATTGAACACAAAGACATTGATATTACTTTGCTTTCTCCATTTTCAGGTTGGGATTTCTAAACATTAACAGCTGACCTGCATTTGTTACAGTGAAAATTATTCTACAATAAGCTTGAAGCTGCTTTTAGTAAGCTTAGTGATGCCACAATAAGAATATAGAAACTGATTGATAAACTGTATAAAACTATATGAACATCATCTTATAGATTCTGGTCTCTTTTTTAAATGTACCTATTACCAAAACATCAATAAAAAATGTTATCATTAGATATTTATTTTAATTAGCCTTACCATCCATCTATCAATGGCAGAAGTAGGATCAAAGCTATTAATGTCCTCTGACTCTAGCCTAAGAACCATGCAGTCATCAAGGTGGTCATTACTTAGTCTGTGTCTTCTGTCTGTTTTAGCAAGCTTCATTTGATTAAAAGCTGTTTCATTATACACTGAAGTAGGTGGTATACTATTCAGAAGGTCAAACAAGTTAAGAATGTTTTTAACACCCATAGCTGCAAATGATCTATTGATTTCTTCCCAGCTAGCTGTTAAGTCTGGAAATCTGAAAGTGGATTATGTAAAAGATATATGATTGTAAATAAGCTGCTGAAAAAGTCAAATAGTAGAATATTTGGAAATCTTGAGTTTTCATTCATATCACCTCTCAATAGTTACTTGTAAAAAGCTGCATTAAGAGATTTTATTTTAGCTGAAAGAAAAATGACAGATGTTTTAATTAAAATAAAACAAAATGAATTTGTAAAATAATCATTAATATCATGCAGCATTATTTTCTTACCTGCGATAAATCAAAAATTTCAAGTGTTTCCACTCTGGAGTAATTTGGTCTAAGTCAATACTCTGGTTCACCAATATGTCCTTAAACTTGTCTGTTGCTATTTTAACATAGTCATTACCAAAATCTTGATCTGTAAATGAAATTTTTATTAATATAAATTATTTTATAGTGAAATGCTTAAAATAAGTCTGTCACAGTCAGAAATATTATACATTTAGAAACTGACACTCCTACCCTCTTTCCATATGAATAGAAAACTGTAACAGTAAATACTCTATTGAAATGCAAAGTAAAATATACCATTTCTAAGTTCTTGCAATATTCATTCTTTCTAAAATACTAATACAAGTTAAGTACTGTTGCATATAGGCATTACAAGTGCAGTTATAAGAAGCGAGAAAGGTGAAACAAATATATCTATAATTTCATGTGTACTATAGTATATAGGTATCAATATACATCTACAATTAGTGCAAGATTGGTCATTCATGGTGTTAAATATGATTGTTAAAGTGTGCTAAACTAAGAGCATAATATATACAATGATATATATATACATGTATGAAGAATCAAGATAGGGGCATTGCAAGCCATGTTCAAGCAAATCCTGTCACCAGTCAAAAGCAGTTAAGCAAAGGTGTATATATTATCGTAGGATTATACATATACCTGTTTTTTTCATTCTGAAAAGTAAATTGTATAAATGATTATGACTTTTCTTCAAACAATAGAATTACATACCCTCAAAAGCACTGAAAAGAGACATACTGGTATACAAAACATGCCAAAAACAAAGCACAAACTTTTTTAAGTAACATTTCATTTACAAAAAAAAAATAAAAAAAAAATAATTGAATATCACTAATAGATAATTCACTTGTAAGTTTATTGATAGTGTTAAAAATACAGTTACTACTTATTCTAATCAAATAAACAAAATTCAGTTTTATTGGTCTTAAAATGGCATACCATCTTGGAGTTCAGCAGGCCAAGATCTAAAGCTTGATACCAAAGTATACTGCAAGTCTTCCTTCAATAAATCCCCAAATCTTATGTTTATGGCGGTCAGGATTCCATCAATCAGTGATTTGTTACTGGAACAGACAGTCCCTTTAGAAGTCAGCTTATACCCCAGGAATTCCTTTGACCCTATAAGATCTTTTATCTTATCACTTTGCCTGTAAATAATTGATTAATTAGCTAGTGAAAATACACAGTATCATGTAATCAGACCTCACTGTGAATAAATAAACAAAAGATTTACAGCAAATGTGCCTTAGATGAATAAACAAAACACTACTACATTTTGACTTGTCACTATTATTACATGTATTTGTTACTTTAATTTCATGAAATTGATATAAAGTTGAATAAACAAAGTCACATACTTCTCACGCAGCTGATTCAATGCATCTGTGGTTGATAAAATCATTGTGTGTGCTTCTCCTAATGTAATATCTTCCCCCTGCAGGGTTAAAGATAAACGGCAGAGAGGATCCAGTAATTCCTGGAAAAAAATATCAAATTTTGTGGTTTTTTTTCATCAGATAGAAATAAAAAGCTGTTTGCAAAGCATTTTTATTCTTTCTTGCTTCAACTATATAGAAATGGGTGATGGAATTAAAAGGACATTGGCTAATCTTATTTTAAAATTACTTTCTAATGTTTACCAAGGCATTACCTCATTTTTCTTTCTTAAATAAATTTTTATATTAATATAATATTTTATATTTCATTCATGTAATTATGCATAAAACTAATAATAAATATTTAATTATTTACATGCAAAATCTGTGCAAAACAGATAATGTTCAAACTGCTCATCAGTTTTGCCAGACCCTCTGCTTTTGCATTAGAATGGGATTGGTTTTGGAGATGGGATAGGTATGCAGGGAAACTTTTGAACATTGTTTCAATGGCCCTTTTCATGTGGGGCATCCACCTGGATCCACCAACTCGTTTAGGGATGCATCCTTTGACAGACATAACCTACAAAATTAAGGATAAAAAAACAATTTGAATATTTGAATAAAACAAAACAGAGAACTGAAATACAAAATTTAAGAGCCATGTTCATTACAAATTTACAAAAGTGAATACATATAACATACAGAATCTTAAATTTTCTTTGCAGTAGAATGCTTTTCTAAATAAAATATTAATTAAAGACTACACTATTTATTACTTAAGACATGAAGCAAAATTGGAATAAATTTGAAATGAGCTAGATATTCAGAAATTAAAGAAGTCAGAAATTTATGCTTCAGTAGATTCTTCGCTGCATAAAATTATGGTCATTTAAAAAATGTACCTGAAAGGTTTTCCTCAAAGTTTTTCTCTGAAGTGGACTTCGCTTATAAAAGTAATAAATGCCCAACATCATTGTTGTCAATTTATCGTATGTTGATGAGGAGTTCTTTTTAATTGCATCTTTGAATGAAAGTTCTAAGCGATGTGCCAAACAGTGGATTCCTATTATAGACGGATAATTTTCCTTCAACTTTGCAATTAAACCATTTTTTCCCTGACATATTGGATGCCCCGTCCGATCCAAACCCAACACATTTCATCATTTCACTGTAAATGTTCTTTGATTTAAGTGTGTTGATAACAAAATCGTATAAATCTGCCGCACTGGTGGTCTCCGGCTCACCAATAGCCAGGAATCTGTTTTCTATTTTTCTCTTGTAACAATACCTAACAAACAATGTTTCCTGCTCCACTGAGCTATCATCTGTGCTCCCGTCCATATTAAGGGAAAAAAATTTTATTCCTTTTACCTTGTTGGATAATTTTTCTCTTTGGACAGCCGCAATTGACTCCAGAAAACAAGTACCTGCTGTGGGATTATTATAAGTGTCGCCAGTGTCCAAACCCTTAGCTTGGTCCAGTTTGTTAAGCCAATTAAAGTCAGATATTGGACGATTGGACTTAGCTATGGCATGAATATTCCTGAATTTTAATTCAATCTGTTTTCTTCTATGTTCATTTAAGGCAAGTATTGTTTTAACGGCTGGGGTTTTTTCTGGATTTAGTTTTGCATTATGAGATATAACTGCTTCCTCATGAAGTTTTGATTTTTCATGGTCTGTGACCGTACTGTAACGATAATTTGTTCAACCTTCAAGAAATGTCTGTTTTTTTGAATTTGTCAAATTGTTCAAACATTTTAATGTTGTTCCTGTATCTGCGTAAGATTCAATACAAAAGGAACAAAACATTTTTTTCTCGTTCTCATCGTACGTCAACCAAGGTCGATTCTCTTTCCATTTCTCGTTGAATGTCCTATCTGGTCGCTTTTCAGTTTCGTAGACCTTCCTACTTTTCTTACAATCCTCTTCTGTCATAACATTGCGACGTTTTACGCCAGGCTTAGCTCCTTTAGTAAAAGCGATAGGCCATGTGATTTTGTTGGGCACCGACATTTTTATTTCGACTGGTTCAGCAAAAACTAATAATACGGACATTAAATGGACAACGGAAC
>JAULBM010041502.1:0-10779 GCA_032357055.1 Geukensia granosissima | reverse complement strand
TTTGTTGTTCATTAAAATGTATATTTAGCTAAATTATTCAGTTAAATCATTAATTTATCAATTTCAGAAATTTCATTTGTTACAAATCTTAATGAATAATGTATATTGAGGTAATTAGACCAATCATGTCAGTAAATTTATAAATCCACCATTATTTCTGCTGTTTTCAGAAGGGAAATTTTCAGTATGCATTAACACCCCTCCAAAAAAGCAGGTACTGATAAAAGAAAATAAAACTTAAGTGAAAGTGGATGACAGTTGGTAATAGCATTTAAATTTGTATTTTTTTTATTTTCCGTGAACATGATAAAGATTGTTTCTCTACAATTTTAACATTTTAATGATTTCAGAATTTTATTACATCATGACCAATATAGTATCCGTTAGCCTTGTTCTCAACAGGAACACAACTCTTTGAAGAGAAACCAATTTGTCAAAAACTTTAACAATTGGAAAAAAAAATTTTATTTCTAAAGGGAGACAAATAAGGGTTTTTACCAAATGATTCCTTATGGAAAATGCAATAAATATCATGATTATTACTTAAAGCATTTTTTTGTAGCTTTTACTGATTTTTTTTATGAAATTTTGTAGCTTTTACTGATTTTTATATGAAATAAGTCAAATGTCGAAGATGAGAAATTTTTTTCAAAATTTTTTGTTTGCGGGAATGGACTTTTTTCTGATATGTCATGTATGTCATACACTTACTCAAAAACGTGTTGTCTGATTTTTAAAAAAAGTTTTATAGAATTCAAATAAACTTCTTTCTGTTAATTATTTTATAAATTGACATGTTTATACCTTGGATTCTGCATGTGTTACATGTTTATTTGTGATAAATTGAAAATATATTTGTAATATTGTTTTATGTATTTTAGGATTTTAGTTGGAGCACCAACAGCTGAAGACAGATTCCAGACAAGCCTTAATAAGCCTGGTGCTCTGTTTAAATGTGATCCACAACTACCTACCAATACATGTGAACAGATAGAGGTTGCAAAAGGAGGTAGGCTGTTTGGATAAGTAACAGTACAGAGGTGGATTCATAGCATTAGAAGTCCTGTAGACTCTCCATTTTTCTGTAAAAAATACTTATCTTTTGGCAAATATTGGTTGCATCCAGTCTGATAAATATATTGTAGACCCCCAATTTTTATGAGTCTAAATTTTCCACTGAATCAGTTGATTTTGTTTATAGAAAATATAAGATATACATGTAAGATATGGAGTAAATGTCAAAAAGACCATAATCCATCTTAGTAATCATGGCAATAAACAGGGAATCTAAAGTACACAAACGAAATTTGCCACAACAAAAGTGAATCTGCCCCTTTGTTATCTTCAAATTCCTTTCTCTATGAAAAGTTTCACAATGAAACATATCATATTATATATCACAGTAATTCTGATTTTTAGCTGCAAATGAAACACATTTTAACTTTAGATAGAAAATTTCCCTATAGGGTGTTATATAAAATTTAATGACTTTGTAAATATACTTCATTTTGTGGGTGCCCAATGTTTTTGGGTAAATTTTTTTGGGTGGTTTTATCATGGATAAAAGATATTATTTTAAGAAAAAAAAAGAAAAAGTATTCTAGCTATAACAATGAGCAGCAATATTTTTCTTTGAAAACCTGCCATTTTAAGACAGATTTTTTCAGTGTCAAAATTTCACATAAAGGGGTAATGGAAATTTTTTTTGTGCTGAGGAAAACTAAAATTTTAACTGAAGGATGAGTTGTGACAAAAAAATTAGAATTTCGATATATAACATGACATACTTCATACTGAACTTCTGATATATTTTGACTTGAATCGTAGTAAATTTTGTTCGGTGTACTATAGAGGTCCTCACCAGATCTTCAGTCAGGGTGGAATTCCACTCCTTGTGATGAAGTCTTATTTCTTTGATATTTCCAACTCAGGTTGGATTTTTTAAATTTTATATTTACCCCAATTTATTTTATATTTATTGCAATACAATGCTGTTATGTGATGCATTGCACAGACTAATGTGAAGGAGCAACATTTTCCTTTTCTTCCCATTTCTTAGGTTCAGTAAAAGGAAAAGCTTGTTGTGGTTAATTACATAATTTGAAATTATTAACAATTAACATGATACTGCAGAGATATACACAACTAAGGAATGTTAAATAGCTAACAAATATTCAAGTGTTTAGTTTATACAGGTTGACAAAAGTAAATACAGAAAATTAAAGTTCAAAGATTTTAATGAAAATGAAAACTGTGATGTAGAAATATATATCATGTCTATGGCATAAGATGAATTTTCTATCTAGTGGGTAAAACAGATATTTGGGACCTTTTAATCCTGAAATTATGTCCAGAACTTTAAATAAAATGTGCCAGCAAGTAAATTGATGAGTTGTATGTATATATTTGTTCTTCCGTTTATTGGGTCTGCTTATTGTCTATAAACACAGTGATACATTTTCTGTTTTTATACAACCACAAAAATTTTAAGGTTGTATTATATTATGGGCATGTCTGTAAATAGAAAGGTTTCTGTCGGATGGCTTTTGTCCAGTTATTTAGTTCCATTTAAAATTTCAACCAATGATAACCAGTATAAAATGAGAAATTGGAGTTAGAATCTATAATACAATTTAGATTTTTATGCCCATTTAAACCCATAGAAATTAAATGAGCATAAGGGTATGTTAGTGCGGTAATATTTTGTAATAACAACTGACTGAGTCCTCTCCATTTGGGATGTGGTTTTATATGACATATCTTGGGAAATTTGCAGTCATTTTTGCTTGTGTCTACTCACTATAGTTTTGTTTGTAACAGATACCCCACACTTTTTCTCAGTGCAAATACAGAGGGTTTATAATATATGGGTGTTTTTTCATAAATTACTTGTTTGTTCAAATGTGTATAGCATATGACAAATGTTTCACATGATTACTTATTAAAAAATTTTACGACAGTCTACCCGTTATGTTGCCCTCTGCCGGTAGGACTCCTGATAAATGATTTCATGAAAAAGATTTATTTTATGAGTAATACAGGTGTGTATGAAGGAAAACATCAAGTATAAAAAAATAATAATAAATTAAATACACAACCCACAGAGGATGCAATAATATGTCGTGTACATGTAGTTATGTTGTGGTTAAAATTATGTTTGCCAAATATGGTAAACAATGATGAAACAAAATAATAATTTAAATTCTTATATAAAAGTACATACATTTGGTATTATATTTTAACTAAGTGAACCTGACTACCGAAAACCTCATCTTAATACAAATATCATATTAAATATTTAATTCATGAATTTTATAAATAAATAAGACTGGTGAGCAGGACAAGACCTAAGTCACAAGACATGGCTTATATGTCAAGAAAACTATGCCACATTTCACCAAGCAGATATCAAAAGTTAAAATCTAGAGGAGTCTACAAGGCCTTCAACAAGGGTGGAATACCACTCCTTCTCATGAGCTCTAATCACTAGGAATAAAAGACAACAAGAAAATTGATTTGTTTATTTGTTTGATTGGGGTTTAACGCCACTTTCAACAATATTTTAGTCATATCGTGACGGTCAGTTTTACTGGTGGAGGAAGCCGGAGAAAACCACTGACCTTGGTCAGGTAACTGACAAACCTTATCACATGTTATGCGAATTAAACGCAACCTGTTTTTGTATGGTACAAAACCCAGGCTTGAACTCATGCCATACAGGTGATAGGATACAGTGATCTGTACATGTAAGTTTAAATCAACTACCTAGACCACTCGGCCACCTAGGCCCACAGGAAAATTGATCTATATACTTGTAAATATGTCCTTATGTTTCGCCATTTTCCAAATATTTGGGATTCATCGATTGAAATTATGGGGTGGAAAAAAGAAATGAAATTGTTGGTGAAATAGATATACATGTATATGAAAATGAAAAGATATGGGAAAAATGTCAGATAGACTGCACTTCAACCACAGGAAAAACAGAATTACTTTACAAATCTAGAGCTCTCTACAAGAACTCCAACAAGGAAGGAATGCCACTCCTTGTGAAAATCTCTAGTCACCCAAAATTGAAAATTGTGTATGTGTAAAATAATGATGCTGCTTTTCTCTGCATCTGGATAAAACCACTATGAGATTCTTTTTAACATATATAAAAATGATGAGATTAATTGATTGTTGTTTAAAGTCCTGCAGCAATTATATTCATGCATTTTCATGTGAGAACAAGTTATCAAACAATAAAGCCTAAAAGAGATTAGGTGGGGTTAGACTAGGGAATTTTCTAGCCACAGGATGCAAAATTTGGACCTTTTTGTGGAACATGACTGGACTGTCTGCATGTTCTTTGTTCTATTTGATTTGAATGTGAATCTACAGATTTGAGCCCAGACTTTGGGCCCAGACACGGTGACAAACAATCCTTTTTGTGTTGAACAGTGAGTTTGACATCAGTTGATTTATTCACCTTATTTCTAGTGAAATTCATTTCAAGGTGTGAAAGATCCACTTACATGCTAAAATATATGTTACAGCAATTTGTTTACCTATTGAAATTGATTTATGTGCAGTTTTATGACTACAGGTAGAAAATAATTTAATCAATTCTGATTTACCTGTCAGGATAACTGTTAGTTAATCCCTAAATAGTGAATACAAGTTGCCTTATTGGAATTATACCCCCACTCATTGAGCAGATGGTTTATGAGCATCACCTTCTTGGTCCATCCTGTCTGTCTGTCCAAATTTTGTCTATTTATCAAATGGCCCCTTCTGGACAGATTGATTTGCTATTTGGTATTCAGCATGACATTGATTTGGCATACAATGTAAGAGACTTTCATTTCTGTCTTTTAATCCGGCTTTTCTATTTTTACTAGTGGGAAATTACCAGGCATGACAGTGCATGAAACTTCAAATTTAAATTTTTGGCACTAGAATGCCACAAATATCACATGTTATCTAGCATGCCATTAATGTAGATTGCCCCTCTGTGCTCCACATTTTTAAGCATGAAAAGACAGTAGTTGGGAAAATCAAGGTTTGTTAAAACAGGGAAGTATATAACAGAGGGATTGGTAACTCTTTAATAGTCTTTGTTAAATGTAATAAATATGTAGAGAATCAAGACTTGTAAGCCCAAAAACAAAATTATTTTCAGTCAAATAAACCTTTTTTTAACATTAGCTCATAACATGATAATATTTGCATGTACATTAATAAATTCAGAAAATTTTTTCACTTAGAATTTGCATTTTTATCAGTTTGAAACAGACAACTAGCCTAGATTTAGATTAAAAGCTAATGGAAGCGAGATTTTGGTATACCATCTTGTAACCCTAAAGGCTTTTTTACTGGTGATCTACTTATTATTTCATCATGATTTTCATATACAATTATATATTTTGTAAGTACATTACAAGTTTCAAAAAGTTTGGTCGAATAATTAATGCAAAATGTGATTTTGAAAATTGTACCATATTTTCTATTAATTCTCATGCTTCTCGAGATTTCAACGAGAACTTGCAAGTTACCTATCCCTCTAAATATACATCCCTAGTTAAAATATTTAATTTTGAAAAATGAAGGAACAGTTCATAAGATGATTGAAGCATATATTTATTGAAAAACATGGGAAAACAGATAAATATTTTAAAATACATGTATTAGAATATTAAAATTGGAATATGTTTAAATTGATGAAAGATAAGCAGGGAGGTGTTACATAATACCCCCAAATAAATATTGTTTTTTGAAATAAAAATAAGGGAAGAAGATATTCAGTACAAGGAAGACTTAATGTGACTTTGAGATGAAGAACGGCAATCAAAGCGCTGTTCCTTTGCTTTGAATTTACTTGTACATATGAGATTTTTGTGTCATGAATATCTACACCATATCCCCCCTTTTTTCTATTTTTAATATACTTGCAACATACTCATTTGCATCCTGCATTGGGAAGTTGGGGAGGGAGGGTACTGTTAGGGATGGGATTTCGAATATAATAAAATCGCAAATCAATAATAATATGCAGAAAATCTGCAAATACATGAAATAGGTGGTTAAGATGTGATAAATCAGATGCCAAGGTTAATTTAAAGAAATACTCATGTTAAAAAAATGTTTTTTGTAATCAAGTAATAATATTGATCAAAATATTTTGGTATTACACAAAAGCCCATGCACAGCCTTATTAGCCAACATCTGAATGAATTTTATTTCTCATACAGTTTCTTCCCAACAAATGATATACGTTCATTATGTAAATGTTGTGAAAAAGGAAATACTTTTCAGAGTGATCTTGTTAAAAGTGATCGAATGTACTTTCTTAAAGTATAATCAGTAAGTGGGTTTTCCTTCCTTTATAAAGGAGAGTTCTCAACAAATATTTGTGTATGACACGCTGAACGCCCAAATGAAAAATGACCCTTTATAATGTTATTTGTTGTAATATATTCTGACACTTTGACTTACGTAAAAAATGTCATCCTATTGTCATTTTTAGAAAATTATATTTTTTAATAACACTTGTGAATCTGACAGAATTGTTGTTTGATATATATTTATTTTGAATGTAAGAATGTCTTTATCTTACAAAATATAAAAGTTTACAGTTTACATCGTTGATTGTTATATTTACATTTGGCTTATTGGCGTTCATTACTTCATAAACTGTACATTTCATTTGGTCCACAATGTAACTAGAAATTAATATAATTTGATTGTAAAATAGGAGATGTGGCATGATTGTCCATGAGACAGCCAACCACCAAATGACAGTAGAATTGATCTTCTTATTTTTGCCATAAGTGCGTCTGATAAAGGTAAATCCAGAGAAGCGCTTTACACCCAGTTAAATATGGCTTTTGAATATTTGTTTTAAACCTATGTAAGAAATGGATTGTGTCTTTCTGGTATATATTCCATATAATTCTTTCTTTTAATTATACAGTAAAGTACAAGTTTTATTTGGGTATTGGCAAGTGGAAACAGATACTGGGAACCCAATAATGTAAAGCTCCACAGTCAAAATAATTAAATCTTTGAATTTTAACCATTGGCATGATCTTTTAATATTATTAATAAATTAACAAATCTAATGGGTTACAGTGTTTGGAGTTGAGATGTGTCATTTAGGTTTTTGTACAAATATATATGTATATAGATTGGTTTTAGCCCCCAGTTGCCATAATGATTTCATCTTAACTTTTCAAATTCATGTGTGAAACTAATAAAAAAAATATTTTTTCTTGGAAAGGGTGAAAATAAAAAATAAAATACAAAATACAAAAACAAATGAAAGGTAAATAAGTAAAAGTACAATGTATCAGATTGTCAAATAGAGAATTGTGGATGAAAGCTATGATAATGAATGTAATGACATGTTTAGTATCTACAGTTACTGTAGTGGTCATTTAACTGGCCAGGAGACATGTTATTTAAGGTCATACTAGTATTTTCTAGTAATCGCCAATTATATACTACTTAAGTGCACCCTTAAAACTGTTGGAGGCATATTCAGTGTGTAAAAGAAGATGTATATCAACATTTAAATCTACTTGTTAACTTCTTGTATAATGGTTTACCCTGCTGTGGATTAAACATATCTTTAATACCGGTAGAAAATGTAGTCAGTTTCAACCTGTAACAGTTATTTCCTGAAAAACATTTGTGTTGAATTTCTAAAGAAGATAAACTTAAAAATAATTGATCCTTATTAAGATTGATAACTGACTAGCATTATTCTTCTTTACTCAAATGTGAGTAAATTAAGTTAAAACAGACTTGTTTTTTTATCAAATCCATTGTGTCTTTACAAAAATCCTGCATTCTGGCCAATTCCTGACACTTAATCTTAATTTCAAAATCATCTGTGAATTTTAAAGATTTTTATTTCTTAATTGCCTATGATAACTAATAAGACATATTTAAATCATACATACAAAGTCTACACTACAAATTTGTCTACATCTGTCATCTTTAAATTTGTTCTATGAATGTTTTATAGAGAATTTGATAACCTTTCATCACCTAGTTTGTAGTTGGTTTAAGATATTTTTGATGATTCTTGTTGGATATAATCTTTTAAAACATATTGTCCAAAGTTCAGTTTTAAGCCAGATATTTTTTTTTACTAAACATTGTTTAAAATAGCGGCTCAATAATATTTCCATGCATGTCAAAGTGCAGATGAAGAATTCTTAACAGAAGATTTTGATGTTTTTTTTTCAAATGATTCTGTATGAAACTTACAAAAAAGTTTTTTTGGAGTATTTACCAATTTTTTATATAAAAGAGATCAAAGGAGATAAATTTTTGTTCTCATCCAATTTTGATGGGTTTGTTTTGTGCATTTAATTCATCTTCAGAATTTTCGGAAGGAGACATTTTTATTCATCTCGAGATCTTTCAGTTGTATGTCAATGGATATTCTCTATCTCTTACTGTTTTCAAGATAAAAGGGGTCAAAGTTGCACAAAAATACAGTTTTGTTTATTGAGGTTAAAGGTGTCAAAACGGATGAAAAGAAATATTGTGTCCATCATATAACTGTTTCCAGCACATTACTGTATCCATCATATAATTGTGTCCAGCATCATAGTGTGTACATTATAATAATACGTCCAGCATCATAGTGTGTACATTATAATAATGTGTCCACACTTAACATGGTGTTCATTTGTAAATGTCAACAAGCTGTGGTGTGCTTACAAAAGCACCTGAATTTAAATTATTCCTATTATTATTTTCTTTTGCAATAAGGCAGCTACGCCACTGGCAGCTCCCATTGACTGTAATTCTTGCAAGGGGAAATTGTAACATTACTGTCCTTTTGTTACATTCCTGTAAACCCTCAAGTATCAATATCATTTGATTGATGTTAGCTAGACCTTGAACATATTTAGTCCTTTGGAAAACTCTTGCCCTTTTGATTTTCAAGTTCAAATATTTACATGCCATGATGATGCCATGATTCACACTGCCTCTATAAAAATAATTTATCCAGATTGTCCATAATGTGTCAGACAGTTCAGAATAAAATGAACACAATCATAAGAGAAATTTAGTTTCATAATTAATACAATAAACAGGAGAAGTTTGTCTTCATATAGAAATGAAATGTTGAGCAGAAACCTGGGAGTTTTAAGAACAACCTAACCAAATAACTTATCTCTCTTATCAGGTGTAGGAAAACCGTGATTCGCAACAGTGAAAATTGCAAAAGTATTAGATAAACGAAGATTTTTAACCTTCAACAGGAGTATATCATGGACCTAAAGTCAGCTTAGTCATTAGAGAATGGATAGTTCCACTGGTCATGGTGGTGTTGTATTGTTGTTGCTTCAGTGAGCAATATTCCGGCTATTTTCATTCAGTAGGACAGGGTCAACTCCTTTGGGCATGCTAAATTTTACAAGAAATTTTTATCTTGCTATTAGATACTTTGATTTTGTATGATATTGACTTTAACATGTTTAAATGATGCATTGTCACTTTTTTTTTTATGGAATTAAAGAAGCCCCTGGCTCTATATGGGCAACTGTGAGTACTCTTTCAAGGTCAATATTTTTGTTGTATCATGTATTAGTTTTAATTGTATTTGTTGTTGGTTTTCAGTATAGATCTCAGGTGTAAAATCCATTTCAAATTTATTGCTGTTTTGTCACACCACTGTCCCAGGTTAGGGGGAGGGTTGAGTGCTCACCAACCAGTTTAACTCAGCCATATACTTATGTGCCTGTCCTCAGACTACGCGAGTGATTTTTTTATTTTACAGGACATTCAGTCTAGTAAACAACTGAGCTTTAACAGATCGAACAAAATTTTACCAGACCAAAAATTTTTATTTATTACCGAAGTAGTAAAAAATACCTGAAATACAATAAAACAAAAATCCGAAAACTGGACTTGGTTTGGAATTTGACAATTTACCAGATCAACTCGATTTTTACCTGACATGTCCGACAGTCAGAAACATTTTGCCTAGTCTGACTGTCCTAAGCCAGGAACCTGTATTCCAGTGATCATCTTTGTTTAATTGGTCATTTATTGTTATTTGTTCAGCATTTTTTCAACCAATGAATAGATAAGGTTGATTGTCATGTTTTATGAATAGTTTCACATTTTGTATTTCTGGGCCAAGAAGAAGAATAAAAATATATCCTTTGGTCTTTTGAGATTTGATCAAATGCAAAAAAGCCCTCATTATTTTATTCCACAATGAAAATGTACAAAAATGCTCCTTTTCCTCATCATTTTTCACAGAAATTTGTCTGAGAACCAAAAAGTTAATTTTGAATGACCTTATCCAGGACTTCCTAAAAATTAAGGAAAACTGATATTAGGGGTGGCATTAAATATGAACCTCGACAACAGAGTGCATCAACCATCAACAAACAACCTACAAATATAGAAAAAACGCACCCAGACTGGCAGAAAGAACACATCTATGATTGAGATAACCTGACTTGGTACATATGCATGCATAGAACACTGGGTGGGGTTAAACTTTTTAGCTCACCTGGCCCAAAGGGCCAGGTGAGCTATTGTCATCACTTTGCGTCCGTCGTCGTCGTCGTCGTCCGTGTCGTCGTCCGCGTCGTCGTCTGTTAACTTTTCACATTTTCATCTTCTACTCTGAAACCACTGAACAGATTTGAACCAAACTTAGCAGAAATGTTAAGTAGATGGTCAGATTTCAGATTTGTGAAATTGGTGCCGATCGGAAATTCAACATGGCCGCCAGGGCCAATTATGTGCTCTGATTGGTCCAAA
>JAULBM010041491.1:0-10779 GCA_032357055.1 Geukensia granosissima | reverse complement strand
AGTTAAAATTCTACTGTCACTTGGTGGGTGGCTGTCTCATGGACAATCATGCCACATCTCCTATTTTTATATTAAAATTACCTACATTTGATAATTTCTTTTATTTATAAAATATATGTTATGCCTTCAAATTATGTAATTTTTTGTTTTGTTTATCTGTGGTTAAAGCTATATATCCTCATATTAAGTTCACAAAGTTCAAAATGTATGCTAGTGTTAGTGCAGGATAAATTAAAAAATTCCAGCTGACAGTTGATGCATCTATCATCATATTGTATTGTCTGTTTTAAAATTAACCATTTGGGCTCAGAGTCCAAATGAAGAACAGACTAAAATAAATTTGGCAGATTAAATCATCATGATCATTGTATTTAAATGACCATATTTGTAGGAAAGTATAAAACTATCTTTAAGATTTTGACCATGTTTTCAGATTAAAGCAGTAGGTTGGTAAAGCCCCATATTTAGCCCAAATTTTAGATTTTGTGACACAACAATAAGTTGACATGAAAATGTTTTTTAATAACTGCCTTTTAATTAATTCATGACTTATTCTAATATAATATTCATCATTTCAACAAATTGACAGGGCATATATGACTTTTCCAAAAAGAATGTAACATTTTCTGTAAAAAATACTAAATTTTTATAAGTGTTTTGTTCAAAATAATATCGATCACACAAAAACATCAGGAAGATAGTGTTCTTGATAGATCTTTTATTAAGCAAAGTTTGGTTCTGATGTTTTTGTGCTATTTATATATAATTTGACAAAACTGTATCAAGTAAAGTAATTTCTTAGACTTTTCATATTTGAAGCAATTTCGATATGCCATGTGACCATATTAAAAAAATGTTGAATTTTCTTTGTATAGACATTATTCAATACAAACCAAAAAAGAATAGGAATTTGTCACTTTTCACTTTTAGCAAAGTTCTTCGGTCAAAAATCTTCTCCTTCTACTTTTTATTTTTAGACTTTAAACCTATTTTTTTTATAATGAAAATGTCTGATCATGCACAAACAAAAGAACCAGTAAAAATTTTTAAAATTTATTATCCTTAGAATTGCATTCAATGAATCCTAATAAATTTTCAGTATGGGGTAAATTTAATTGAGAAATGTCATTGAAGAAAAATCAAAATGGAAGTCAGCTGCTTCAACAACAAGCCTCACATGTACATCAAGATCACTTCAGATCTTAGTTTAATGTTAGGATCTAAAATCTAAAAAAATCTGTACCTTACAGCAAGATGGCTACAGATCTTAGTTTAATAGCAGGTTCTCAAATCTGAAAAATCTGTGCCTTACAGCAAGGTCACTACAGATCTTACTTTAATGTCAGGTTCTGAAATATGAAAAATCTGTGTCTTACAGCAAGGTCAGTACAGATGGTTCTGAAATCTGAAAAATTGTGGGTCTTGGGCAAGGTCACTACAGATCTTAGTTTAATGTAAGATTCTGAAATCTAAAACATATGTGCACTTTATTGGTGCTTTCAACAACAACTCTTACAGCAAGACCTCTACAGATCACTGCTAAATATTTGAAATTTATTCTTTTTATAATCTAATTTTTAACCCAATATTTTTGTACTTAGGCAGCAAAACATTGATATTTTAATGTTGATATCCAAAGACACAATAAAGGCTGAAATATTCTGTTTTATGATATTGTTTCTACATGTTGGAACATGGTAATATTTTCAAAATGAAAATCCAACTGTCCCACCTTTTATTTAACCTTTCCCAGGCTTTGTATTCATAATAATGATGCAAAATTTGAAATAAACTACAAGTGATTAAACAGTTTATAGTACAAAACTTGTAAAATGTGCTTTTCTATTGTGTAAGTTTAATAGAAAGTTACGGGTTGGGAGAAAAATCAATTTTGCCAAAGCCATCTAATTTCAATTTATCACCTTTGAAAATTCTCTCTTGTGTAAATGATAGATAAGGAGTGATGTCACCAAAATCCTAATTCCATTTGTATAAAGGATTTTATTCATGTTTTCAAGTAGCTTGGTCATGATCTAAAATTTTAACATAAGTTTTCTACGTCTGTATCCACAATTTTTATATACAGATATAAATTTAAAGATTATATTTAATTTTCTTCTTTAAATCTAAATATGATAGATATATGTTTTAAGTATTTGAAGTATTTCCATATAATTGTGCCAGTCACCATTTGGTTGTATTACTGTTTTGGGATTAAAATATTGAGTTGTTCTAGAACAGTGAAGTGTGATCAATATAGATCTGTACATGTATATTGGCGTTAATTGCAATAATTTGTAATTAATTAAGGTATGACACATGACAAAGAAATCAATTAAATGGTTATTATGGTTGGATGTTTTAAATAAAAATCTCAGCTTTGACAGTTTTCAATTTTATGACACAATTGATCATTTTTATGGAAAGATTGAGGTAAAAAGAATTTTTTGATACATTTTATTTTTATATGAAAACCAAGAATAGGAATAAAGGCAGGATGTGCATGTAAAATCATATTTATTGTTAGATTTTTTCTGGAGAACAGAAATTATGATGTAGGATTATCATGCACAAATCAACAAATATTAAAATTTAATCAATTTAATTTTAATTTTATTGGTGTAATTAGGGAGATAAAATTGTTTATAACAGAGTGTAATACTTGTTTACAGCACTTTGAAATGTATTGTTTACACGACAGAACTCCTGTCTTAATACTTGTCAGGACTAATTCAGTTATTTAATATTTACAGGTAACAAGGTTGAGGAAAGTGATGACCAGTTAGCAACAGGTATAACACAAGACGAAAACCAGGGATTGGCTCATTCAGTGGAGAATAACTCAGAACTTGACACTAAAAATCAAGGCACAGAGTATATTTCTGACAATCAGGAAACCAGTCATACAGTTACAATGAGCACAGAGGAACAAAAAGTTGAAACTTCAGAAACAGTTACTGTTGATGAAAAGAAAGAAGAAACTGATGTAGAAGGGATGGGAACTGAAACTGAAGTAAATGATGGAAAGAAGGAGGAAGAAATGAAAGATGCTGAAATGGAGGAGCAAAATCAAAAGAATTCAGAACTCCCTGCTGAAGAACAAGAAAGACAGGATGATGTGAATGCAGAAGAGGAAAGAAAGATAAAGGAAGAGGAGGAACAAAAAAGACAGGATGATATGGATGCAGAAGAGGAAAGAAAGATAAAAGAAGAGGAGGAACAAAAACGTCTGCTGGCTGCTAAACTGGCTGAAGAAGAAGAAGCACAAAAACAAGCTGCAGAGGAAGCAAAAAAACGGGAAGAGGAGGAAACCCAGCGATTGGCTGAGGAGGAAGAAATGAGGAAAAAGGCCCTGAATAATCAGCAGGAGTCCAAAGAAGCCATGCAGAAGTTGATTGATGATAATACCAGATTGAGTGATGATGCTAAGACAGCTAAAGAGGAACTAGAGACAATACAAGGAAAATATAAAACCATTGAAATGGAACTAGCTGAATTAAGGAAAGAAAATGAGGAAAATAAAAAACTTGTGAAAAATTTAGAGGAGGAATTAGATAAAGTGAAAAAACAAACACAAGGGACACAGGAAAACGAGGATAATGATGCTAAAATTAGAGACTTACAGTTAAAATTGAAGCAGCTAGCTCAGGAGGATGAAGACAAGGAAAGGAAAATTCAGGAACTTACCAAAGAACTACATCAAGTGAAGCTGGAATTACGTCAGAGTAATAGTGCCAGAAACGCCACAGAAAATCCTAAATCAAAATCTTGTGTCATTTTGTAGATGAGTAGTATAGAACGATTGATATTAATTTATTGATATATTTTCTGTGATAGTTGAAGAATGTGATACAAATATTTTGGTGCAGATTTATGAGACAGTAAGTTAAAAGTTCTTGTCAACAGAGATTTTAACAGTTGAATTGAAACTGAATTTGAAAAATTTTATTCAGTACAAAATTTAAATTGAATTTTTCATTGTTAAAATTTTTCCCAATTTATGTTTTTCTTTTAAAAGAATTATATAATGGTAAGTAATTTTTGAAAGATTTCCATTAAACTTGATCAAATGCAAGCATTTAAAAGCACAGTAAATTTTCATTTTTTTAGTTTTGAATTACAATGATTATTTTAGAATTTTAATTTATGAATAGGTGCAATTTGACTGATGATAAGTAATAAATTAATTTATGTGTAGATAAATGCAAATTACTCCTAATTTGGTATGAAATTTTTGACTTTACGTGTTTGTACATATTAATTCTTTAATGACTCTATTGGCCAACTCCTTAATTGAATTTGAGGGTCTTTATATCTACTTTAAGTGGATTAGTTGATTTTTGAAAGGTCAATAGAACCTTGATAGTAATGGAGCAAAAATGGCTTTCAAACTTTTTGTAACCCGATAAATAAATTTACTTTGGTGTTTCATAGGTTTACTGACTTCACCTTTAAAACCTTTTTTGTAAGGTTAAAATATATATATGTTTTTATTCATATAATGCAAAAGGTCAGTTAATAGCACGTTGTAATTATATTGTGACCTATTTCTAGACCCTCAAATTTGATTTTTAAAGTTTGTCAGTATCCAAGCAGCCACATGTTTATAATACTTTAACTTTCTGTGCACAATTTTAGACATTTAATTAATCTGATATCCTTAATCTGTCCAGGTCTATATTCTGTATAAAATTATATTATCATGTTATCGTTTGTTAAGATTTTGTAATTTATTTTATCAGTGTTTAGTCAATCAATGAAATTAAATGGCTTGACTAAATTTATATGTGGGACGTTATGTAAGAGTCAGATAATGAATTATTTTAAGTGTTACAATAAAATATTTTATGATTAATTTGAACTTAATAGATTTTCAACTTCTATGGCTCCTGTTTTCCTCAATTTTTTGTTCAAAAGAAAGAAATGAAATTGTTATAAGGGAAGTAACTCTAATTAGACAGATGCAAAAATATTTGGTTTGCGTTGCAGATATTTGATTTATAGAGTACCCAGCATTTGCTGTTTTGTGTTTAAAAGACTAAGCCATATATGAAGTTTCAGATTCCTAGTCTATTTGTGTATATATTTATTTAAATTTTTATATGATTAAAAAAAATATCGGAAATTATTTAGAACCTAAGATCAAGTCAAATCAAATAACCATTAAGTAAATCTAGTCAGATGAATTCATTGGTATAGATGAGTTATGATTTACACAAAGTATTTTGATTAATGCATTTCCAACCATAATGGTTCAGTTAGTCTGCAATATCTGTGTGAATAGTCAAAGTGAAAAATAATTATTCTTAAAAAACTTTTCTTTGAATGCAATATGTAGTTGGCTGCTTTAGTTTTGTCACAGAATAAACCGTTCATAATTTATGTTCAAGTTAAAGCGACTTTGCCATTGTTACGTACAGATTTTATTTATTCACAACAATTGCAGTCCTAATGAAAATGAAAATATTTGTTTTTTTACATCATATGTTGAATGTTTTTTTAAATCTGTTTGTCTTTATATTGTTTTGATATGTAAGGAAACAGTTACTAAAGTACAGTGTACATGGTATTTTAGAGCAAGTATTTACCAACACTCTATCAAACCATTTTGCACAAGTTTTGGGGGATTTCTGAAGGATTATATCCTTTAAGAATTTGCAAGAGTTTTTCCATATGTTTTTGATTAATATATCACTTCTTTTTTAGTATATGTATTATTACACCTATTTAATATTATACTGATTGTATATTGGTTAATTATTTTATGTAGAACTGTTGTTTTAGGTAACTAATTCCGTCCTGTTAAAATTTATTAATTATATATTGTGGTATTTTGTTAACTTTACACCAAAGATATGCCTTCATTCAACATAACTTTAAGTAAGATATAATTGTTTCACAACTTTATAAGTGGTTATATTAATTATTTTTAAAATAAAATGGAATTAGATCTGTTAATATGCCTTTCTTGATATATAATTATTTTCCAGTTGACCATCAAGTCACTCTCCTGGATAGTGCCTTTAGTTCTTATCAGCTTCTCTTCAAATTTCAATGAACGAGGTATGGCCATTTTCTCAGTATTTGGTTCACTAGTTGGGCAAGTTTTCTAAAAATTGCAAATAAAAAACTTGATCTTTGTGAATTGTTCTTTTGAATAAATTATTTCTTACTAAACTTTGTTTTTACAGCCTGTTTTTACACTAATTGCCAAATTTTCGCACTTTAATCCAAAAATACGACCTGAAAGACATCCATAACCAAAATGGTTTCTATGGATGATTTCCACATGTATATTCTTCACAGTTTAAGCACTATCATTTTGGTTCTTGATGTCCTTCAAGTATTATTTTATAATACAAGTGAACAAAATACAGGACAAACTGGCCATACCTATTGTCTTGCTGCCAATACCTTGAATGAGTTCAGCTGACAATAACTGGGTAGGGGAGATACTGCTTTTGGAAATGTCACAAACAATAATTACATATTTTCCCATTTATGTTTTGTGTGGCTTCATTTCTTATAAAATAAGATTATCTTAAAATTTTAGTGGAAGGCCCTCAGTAACTTGAATGGGCTTATTGTTCAGCAAAATTGGTATTATAGTAATAAACAGATATTCTTGAAGGGTGGTCATACATTTATAGCATATTCTCAAAATAGTTTATTGGCATTGCCTAGTTGGTGCCTTCATTTCTATTAGATTTTCCTCAAATTGAAGCTATTTATCAGAAATATCGAGAAGTTGGTTTTGGGTAAAATTTGTTAAGGACTGTGTCTTCTGGGAGGGCATGCTGGATTGCAGCACACATAGGTGTTGTCAGAAAATATTGAGAATATATATTTATAACTTTTATCAAGATGTTCAATTTTACTATCAGAAGGTGTGTTTTCTTCAAACATCATAGAACAAAGTGATGCCAAAATACTTCTTTAATGGTACAAGACTAATGGCATGACTTTCCTTGATTGACCTGGATGTTATATAAACTATCACATGAAATAAAGAACAATAAAGTATGGTTCCATGAATGATCATTGATTTATTGGTTGATTGGTTTGGTTTGTTGATTGGGTGATTGGACGATTTTGATTGATTTTTTGTTTGTTTGACAGAGTGGAGATCAAACCAAGAAATTTTCTTCTTGATGTTGCACAGGTTAAAAGATTTTTAATTCACGTTTGTTCATAAATATTATTGTCACTGTTCGAGGGGAATCAAGAGATTTCCATGTTATAATGGGATGTAAAATTATGTCCAACATTTAAGCCATTACAAAAAATAAAAAAGTGTGGTATTTTTAAAATAATCTTGACCGAATTTTCTTAGCCAGTTGCAAAAAAACTTTGTTGGAATGGTTCATAGAAAGTCCTTTATCAAATTTCTGTCTAGTATTTCACCCTGCAAACCAAGATGGATGTCAAAGCCTAACTTATTTTTGTATATGACTAAAGAAAATTGACATAAAAAATATCTTGTCAGAAACTACTGAGCCGATTTCATATAAACATAAGTGGAATGGTTTCCGAGTGGTCCTGTTCTTGAATTATTTCCTGCATCTCCAACAGCAAGCAAACTAAGACGGCTGTCATCAATTAATGAAAAAAGAATGGTATTTTAATTTAACATGATGTTTCCAGCAGCCTGTATTCCTCATCTTACAGACTCCTCATTTGTCCCTGCCAGGACGGAATTATGTACAAAATTTTGGTAGAGGATAATTGGTTCAATAGTTTCATACAAAAAGATTGTAAAGCGAATTTCCCTTTAGAGTTCTATTTTACAAGTTGACTGAAACAGCCAACTAAGTTGGCTTGCATGATGCAAAACATTATTTTGGGGGTAGAATGTTCAAACAAAGTTTGGCAACGTGTCCTATGCTAAACTAAGCCATTTTTGGTTTGCGGGCGGGAATGTCGGACACTATTTTCATAGCAGATCATTTAAGGATAATGCCCAAGAAGTTTGGCAACAATTGACTCGGTTGTTGCAGACAAGGAGATATTTAAATAGTCTAACCCCTTTTCGATTTTTAGTAAGACAGCCATCTTGAGTTGGTGGAATGGGAAATGCTAGACAGAGTTGTGGTAGAGGACCACCAAAGGTTGGTTGCAATTAGCGGCGGCAATCTTGGTAGGCGTATTGGGATGCTGGACAATTTCACCAAATTTTGTTTACGGTGGGGGTGCAAACGTATAGTAGAGCACCCCCGAAGTTAGTCCCAAATGACTGAGCTGTTTCGGGGGAGAAGACTTTTAGAAATTGTTGACAGATGACAGATTCCAAGTGATGGTAAATGCCCACATAGCCATTTAGTCCATAATCCGAAAATCTTATTGTCATTTGGTGGAATAGTACATGGGTGGTATCCTACCAAAACTATGTTCATAGAAACCCCCCCCCCCCCGCCAATCACAGCTGAACTTGGTTAAACATTTGCCCTGTATGAAATTAATTCCAAATTACTCGTATTCTTGTCTGAAACAACCGGGCCAATTGCCATCAAAATTTTATGGAATCTTCTTTATATAGCACTCTTCCAAAAGTGTGTCTGGCAACGCAACCTGTCAAAACAAGATCGCCACCACAACCGAACTTATTATACATAGGACACTATCTTGGAAATTATGTCGAATTACTGGGACAATGGCAACTAACCTTTGGAGGACTTCTACAAATATTGTATCCAGCTTCCCTGGCATGATTTAAGTCAAACTAAGTTTGGCTGTGACGAGCATATATAAGTTAGTTAGGGACCCAGGAAACAATTGATAGAGAACCATTACAACAAAAGTTGTTTTCCCGTAGGGTGCTATATATTTAAATTAGGTTGACTGTGGGGGCATCTAAGATTTCAATGGAGAATTCACTTATTATCTGAAAATATGACCCAGTTGCAAATAAACTTTGGCCTCTGATTGTCTTCTAAAAATTCTGACATCCTTGCCTACCAACCAAGTTGTCTGCGCCACAGCTAAATGAGATGTAACATAGGACTTAAGGCTTCTTAAGTAAAATAGATAAACTTTTTGTCTTCTACCTAATTTTGTCCAGCATTTTGAATTGTTTGGTTGTGAGTAGTCCATTTTACAATATTTGGGTATCGGCTTTCCTATAATTTGGTTCTAATGCTACTGACGAGAGGTTACTCATTGAAATGTCCATATGGCATATCAAATTTACCATATCTATTTATCATTGGTAAACTTGCATTTTATTCTCCTTAGTGAGGACCATTGTGCAGACAATTTCAGGTCAACGATCAACGATACAGGCTCCTCCCTACTTTGTCCAATATGTCCGTAAGCATAAAAAGTGGTGTATACTTGACATACATCAATCAGTGTTGTCTAATACACATCAACTAAATCAATCAGTTTTGTCTAATACATTTCAATCAAATCAATCAGCTTTGTCTAATACACAGCAATTAACCGATTAAGATTATCAAAAAAATGCTGAAGCTTGTTTTTGAGGAAGTTGAATGCACAACGTTTGAATAAATTGTTTACACAGTGTTTTCTAAACATTGTATTATGCTATAGACACAGCAGACTGCCATTTTGGAAAAAAAACTGAGGTTAACGATAAAATATAAATTTTACCTGGCATGTCGGTGGTTCATCCATTTGACTCCAAAATGGAGCCAACAGTTGTGCCAAAATGGGAGCCAAGACCTAGTTTACTGAAAATTATCAGATTTTTAAAAATATTTCCCAGAAAAGCTAGCTGAGATCCAATTAGATCTACCCTTGCATGTTATGCAATACAAATATATCAAACGTGGTTCAGCCATATATAAGTTAATTTCAAAATATCTGTTCCTTAAAATTAAAGGATATATTACCGACCTAGTTAATAACAAGACTTATTAATTTCAAAACAAAACTACTTATGTTGAATAAATATGGAAAATTGTGGGTAAGCTATATGTACACTCTGATCAGTAGCATTAGACTCGAAGAAATCCAAACAATATCGAAATGGGATTTTGAGTTGTATTTCTTTAAGCAGATACGTTGAAAAGCTAATGTCTTATGTGTAGTTTTTCTTCATCATAACTAAATCGTTTTTCTCAAGTCAAGGCGAAGGGGGTGGTTTCTAAATTACTCGAACTAAATAATCAATTGTTACGAGTTAATTTAAGACCTTATACGAATTGTTGGAGCTAATGCAGAACGCAGGGAAAATACAGTTATGTACAAATAACACTAAATATGTAAACATTTGGTCTACTTTTTATTTATTTTATTTTATTTTTTTACAAACATTCCGACACGCCTTTTCCTATTTAAGGTTTCATCAAGGACCCTCGTTTATTTAAACATTAAGTGTGCCGGACATTGTTTAACAGACGTTTTGAAAAAAATCTTTATGGAATCCAATGTTAAAAACAATTAATCTCCGTTCACTTTGATTTGGCTTCCTATTTCGATTTGTTTTGACATGAGTATTTCTTCCGCTATTCCACTTGGTTTTCACGCAGCAGACAGCGGTTACTCCTTAAATGAAATTTACAATATAAATACAACATTGGTAAACATTTTTATTTATTGCGGCTGTTTGTACAGGATCATTAATGTACCATTTACACAGCAAATCATTTCGATTGGATTAACAGTTTTGAGAAGTATTTACTTTTGTAGAGGTTCATTGATGGATTTTTTACACAACAAATAATTTCAAATTGGCTTAACATTTTCAGACAATTGAAATTTGAGCAAATGTTCCTCGGAATTAAACTAAGGCAACAACCATTTTCTTATCGGGGGGGG
>JAULBM010041480.1:0-10779 GCA_032357055.1 Geukensia granosissima | reverse complement strand
ATCTGACATGTTACCCCGAAAATGAAACTGGAAATGGGAATTTAAATTCCGGTCGTTTTGATACCTATGCCATACCTAAACGAAACTTACAGACCGATTGGCAGCCAAAACGTTACTATTACTGCCTATGGGAATTTATTCAAGCTCCTATACCCATATAAAATACATTTAGAAGAAATAATATGAAATATAATACAGAGAGAAGCGATCCACATCTTACATATCTTTATAACAAACATTAAAAAGCCGAAATTCAACTGCGTGTAAAGCGCTTTTCGGGATTTACCTTTACGGTGTTGGAAGATGTAAACTCTGTAATTCCAACATGCATTCTAGTACCTGAAAATAAATAAGAGCGTACAAATCAGTAATATATAATCCTTAGCTCAAGCATGGGGAAGCTTTACTTATTGTGACCTCGATCCACACAGCACAAGAGGAGATTTTTTTACACTCAGAAAGTACTTTATAGATAAACTTTTATAACATTTATTACAGAAGTTAACAATAAGAGTTTTAATAGTAGTTAGGGACTAATTAATAGAATTGAGACATAAGCGGTACTGCATTACTAGAAGCATAAATGAACCGAGACTTACATTGTAGGAACTTTAATATTGATAGATGCAGACCTCAACTCGGTGGTAATATTTAGATGTTCATTAACGATCTGTTGATCTGTCAACTTTGTAGCTTGGAATTGTTCTAACTTCGTTAGAATTTCATTTCATTGCAGATGACCTCTATTTAATACTTACAATATTATTGGCTGCTTTTTCTGCAGAACAAAACACGTTCGTTTTATGAAGTTCTTTAATTTTACGTTTTATTCTGGAATCAACATGGGATATAGTACTTGTATTTTTATAATTGATTTCATACGAATATCTACTATTTCTATTTTATATTATTCATGTATTTATCAGGGTCTTTCTTATAGAATTCATCCGAAATTACTTTTTTGATACATAATTTGCAATGTGCGTGTAGAGATTTTTCGGTAATATCACGACATTCGGTCCAATTAATTTCTCTGCAGGGCGATATTTAGGTCCCTTTTTAGGGAAGGCAATAACTTCTCGGTCTTTGACGATGTTAAGGTCTCCAGTAATCTTTTTTGATGTTCTCATGATAAGTTGGAATATGTTTAGTGACTTTCGAATGTACAAATATACCGGTAAATTCCTTTGTTAGTCCCCTACCGGTTTTAATTTTGCACTCCGTCCGTCTGTCCGTCAGTCCGAACTTTCTTTCTAAACGCTGGCAGATATTGAGCTGTTTTTTTTTAATTGTATGTGATTCTACCATGATGAGTTACAGATCAAGTTCGAGTTTCGTTCCGTTCCGCTCCGCTTATTTTTGTTTAAGTAATGGTCGTTGAACTTCAAAAATTTTATTGAAGTTGAAGTTTTCCGCACATGTTTTCTATGCACTTGCAGAAATTAAGCTGCTTTTTATTATGTGAGTCTACCATAATGAGTAACAGATCAAGTTCGACTTTCGCGCTTCTCTCTTTTTTTGTTGTTGAAGTTATGGCCCTTGAACTTTGAAAATTTTCGAGATTCGTTCCGCTCTGATTAGTTGGAGTTATGGCCCTTTTAACTTCGAAATTTTACGTAACACTTTTTTCTAAATGCTTGCAGTTATTGAGCTGATTTTTGGTATGTGATTCAACCTTGGTGAGTTACAGATCAAGTTTATGCTATGTTACACTCCGCTGATTTTTGCGGACCTTGAACCACAGTTTTCGGCATTTTTTGGCTGAACGCTTGCAGACTTTTGATATTTGAACTTGATGAGTTACCTACTAAGTCAAAGCCAAGTTCGTTTCTTTTACTAATTGCCTTTGGTCCTAGCGCACTTTACGGATAGAATACAATTTTGTAGCTGTAATAGTTCCTAATGAAAAGAGTAGATGATGTTTCCATTATTTCTGAAAATACAGATTACAAATAAACTTTGAAATGAGACAAAATTGTGATGATTTTTACGCTTGTTTCGTTTGATACGTTTGCCATGAGATCCTGCGTTTATTTTTGGAGACTTTTCTCCATAGCATTGACTGTCGACGTTCGAGACATGGTACCTATAGTATGTATAGCCATGATATTATCGATGACGGCGGTAGTTTCTGGAGATCACTGAACGAAAATATTTGTTAATTATACGTTATGCTTATCCTCTCCTTGAGTGCGTTTTTTTACACTTGTAAAAAATACTGATAAATTTAATCAACAATGACTTGACAATGATCCGTAACAAAAAGTATATTTGCAATATCATCGCATACATTATGCCGACCTAAGTTTATATCCTTGGACAACCACTAATTATGAACGCTTAAAGAGCTGTATTTTAAAAATTCAAATGAAAGAACTTTATTAACCTAAACTTTGTGTATACATGCTTACGTCCATGTTCAAAGGCCTTGTTTGGAAGATAACCTTTTTGATTTGGGTAAGAAAATGTACGCATCAACCGTCATTGATGAAATGGAAAATTACTTAGCTTATCTGGTTATAAGTAATTTTTAAATCTAATTTTGATTGATTTAAAGATTAAATTTTAAAAAGTCAATATCTGTATAACTGTTATGAATGACATAGTTCACAATGTGACCACGGATATACGTTGTATATAATTAAAACTTAGATGAATAACTAAAATCCAAATTCGATAATTATAATTTGCTTGTGGTGCAGTTATGACAATAACCTATAGAGATAGGACAAATCATTATTGACTGTTTGTTGGTTGATTAACGTCCAGTGGCAAATATTTCATGCATATTCAGGACGAGAACAAGTTCAACAATTATCAATATCGAAAAGGAGGTGGGATGGGACACAACAGGACAACGGTTGTTGACTGCCAATGGAAAAAGGGGTGCTGGGTAGGGACGGAAAATATAGCCTTTTACGTGCAAGTAGCGTGGAACTCTCCAAACACGTCATCCACTATGGTCCACGGCCAGGCTTTCCGTATGATAACCTGGCAGCCCCCAACGAGAGGGCCTCCCATATCCGCTACCTGGGGTTTGCGCTGGGTCAACTCTGGGGGTCGAGCCCTGGAGACCGCTCCGTTGCACAGTACAAGTAATTGTGCATACAGCAGTATAACTCTAAATTTGAAAGAAATTTAATTGTATTTAACGTCTTGACAAAACCTAAATCTGTTCATATTCAAAATATGGAAAGTATCATCTAAACATAATGACTTATATCAAGATTTTTTAGTGGTAAAAACAATTACTTTTTAATAAATATTTTATCGCACATGATGAAGGGTCTGTTGAAGTATTTTTATTTCTACAATAAGCGTGCAACATGACATTATCTGACGATTATATCTAAAAGTTTACATAACCTCAAGTCATAATACTTTCTTGTGAACAAAGAAATTTTTATGTCCAGATCCCAAAAGATTATTGTTCATGCACACGCATACCAATCATTAAACAGAATTTTCTCAGAAAAAGCCTGAACGTATTTTAACTATAAAGTATAACTGGTATTTGATTGCTACGTCACAAAATCAATTAATCTTCATATTACAAAGATTTTCTTGCTTACTGTAGTATTCTAAAAAAAAATTAAACGAGTATATAACGTATATTTTTGTCTTTCCATACGCCTGTTCTGTTTTTGGTCGCTACATGTACTGATAAAGTAAATGGCTAGTTTGGTCTGCAAGTTCAAATCAAATAACGATTTAAAATTGACTCATGTCAACAATTAACATAAAAACTAAAATTTACTTTTTTGTCATCATGCTGTCGATACGGTTTATATTGGCTTTCATTTAAGCTCTCCTGGCCCATGAGAGATTTTGGCATCTCTTGGCCTCCATCGTCCGTCCGTCGTAACCTTTCCACATTTAAATCAACATTCATAAATCGCTGGTCCAAATTTATTAAAACTTGACAGGAACCATCTATATAAGGTCCTTTAATAAAGATTGCGCATTTCGTCCGGATCCGTCAATAAATATGGCCGTCATGGACGATTCTTGTTTATAATTGGCTGAAACTAAAAAAAATCTTATCTGAAACCTCTAGGCCAAATGGAACCAAACTTTACAGGTGGAATCTATGGAAGGACCTTTAAACGAAAGAAAATACAAAAACATGGCTGCCATGGATGATTCTTGTTTCTGATTGGCTGAAACATAACAAAAAAATTCTTCTGAATCTTCTTGGCCGAATAGAACAATATTTAACAATATTTAGCATCTTTACAAGGTCCATTACAAAGCATGCTAATTTTGGCCCAATCTGACAAAAAGATAGCCGATATAGACGATTCTTTTTTCTGATTGGCTTAAACGTAAAAAAAATAATCTTTTTTTAACTGCTAGGCCAAATGAAACCAAACTATACGGGGTATATGAAACTATATGAGGAGAGTACCTAGTAGCTTTCGGGCTGTGTGCAATCCTCGTTAAATAAATAAAGCATTAAATTATACGGGGTGTAGCTATAGAAGGTCCTTTAAAAAGTTTGCTCATTTTTTACCGATCGGACAAAAACATGATGGCCATGGATGATTCTTGTTTCTGATTCGCTGAATAATAAAAAAATTATATTTTCTGAAACCGCTTCCCAAAATAAAGCAATATTTTACACGAAACATCTATGCAAGGTCCATTTAACAAGTTTGCTCATTTTGTCCCGATCGGACAAAAACATAGGTGTCATGGACGATTCTTTTTTCTGAAAGGCTGAAACATTTTGGCCAATGAAACAATATTTTACATAAGGATTTATGCATGACCCTTTTTGTTTCTGATTTGCTTATATAAAAATGGAATAATATAAACAAAGAAACATCTATGGGAGATCATTTACAATTACAATTATTGGCCATTAAATGTTAGCTTCTGATTGGCGATACAGGCTCAGCAGTCTGAACCTCTAGGTTTGGCTTTTCTACAGCTTGCCTGGTATCAGTATTGTCCATAGTTAAACGACTGAAATTAACTCCCGTAGAAATCATATCACAGTTATGTTTTCTTTGTTTGCATATACCTTGTTTTCTTGAGCATTACTGATATTGAAACACTAAATTCAGCTGGGCGTATTTTAATTGGTGTCTTAGTAATTCAAAGTATTGTAAAATTGTTTAAAAGTATACCCGAATGATAAATCATAAGCTAATTACAATGATTAACAAGCAGGTATGCATAAAAAGCAGTCCACTTTCTTCAAAATAGAATCACTCATCGTCTGTTCAGTCGACATACCGGAAGAAACACAACATAAATGACAAAAATATATTTTCTCCACTCATGTTCATCTTACAGCTCAATGTCAATAATCAACACCGAAAAAATTATTCTTTTTTGTTTTACGCCATCAAAACAGTTTTTGTTTACTGTGCGCACATGCCTGCGCAATGGGCGCGAAATTCAAAAGCCGCGAGCCACCTTAAGGTTTGCTACGTTAGGTGGCTGGTCGAGCGTTTAGAAACATATGTTCCAACCACACATTTCGGTGCCTGTTTCCAGCCAGGAATCTGCAGGGGATGTATTTAATTTAATGTTTTACTCTACTCGTTGTTTTTATCTTAAAACTCGCCGATTATTGCATATATAACCTTAAAATATCGCATCATTTATTTTTGGGACGTTTACAGTTTGTCTTAATGTTTGGAGTTTTGCCTGTTGTTGCAAAAAATAAAAAAATTTTTTTTATACTTTTAAATGGCATTCTCATGGACAATCAAACCATATTTTGCTTCTGTATTGACAAAATTCTATTGAACAAGTACCAAGTAAAAAAACCTGTTGTGTAGTCATGACTGTAAACCAAACGACGAGGACGAAAACTTTAAGTCTCAAACGAACGGACAACATAACTGGATTAATTGTGGCCTTTGCTGAATTTAATGTAGGTTAACGGTTTTTCTTGTAGGTTTGTCTTGCTGATTCGGGTGGAGTGAATATACATTACGCGAAACAACATAATATGACATTGTTAACTTCACATTTTTATACCTTCTTGTCTAACTACCGTCCACATACAATGTACATTTGACCAGTTCCTTTAAGGTCGCCTTGTTAATCACGTTGTAGGAATGATAAGTGGGTGATCTTGAACCAATGGTATGATATCTCTTACACCCCTTGGTCACAAAATAAGTATTCACACATCTCTCTCTCATGCAACCCTTTCTTCCTCACACCTTCTCGCTCACTCAATCCTTCCTCTCTCACACACCAGTTTCTCTCTCATTAACACATACCATCACAAACCCACGCTCTCACACAACTCTCTTGCTCGCTCACACACACCACTCTTGCCATCCCCGTCCTCACACTTTTCTTTTCCTCTGTCACGTCCCACTCTCGCTCACCCTATATAACCACTCCAGAATGTAACCCGAATAATCCAGTCGTTTTATTCCGCTCACTCCGATCACTCCATTAACGCCTGAACGACTTTGTCGATAAAACTCGTCAAACGGAAGTTCGAAGACGCTATGAATTCTGGGTGTAAATATTTCCGATTTATGGCGCGTAAAAAGGGAGGAGTTATATATTCATATGTAAATAATGCTAAATGGAGCGTAATAACCTAGAATGTTTACATTGTACACATGTATTCGACCTTAATAACTTGAAGAGTGAGAAGAGAAGAAACGTGAAGAACTGCAAAGAGGTAGATGTTGTAAAAATACTCGCAAAGTGCTACGAAATTGATGAAGATAAATTACGTGCTGCCATTGACATTGATAATGATGTTTTTATATGCAACAAATGTTTCAATTCTTTCAAAGCAATATGCGTTAGTCAAAATAAGTTGCTGAACTTGGAAAATAATCTGAAAAATTGTGCATCCCCACATTTCTTGACTTTGAAATCCAGTGCTCAGCACTGTGTTCTCGGTATTCTGTATGAAGATGAAAGTGATGTCCAACAAGACAGTATACATGTACCAGAACTACACCAAACTTCAACAAAAAAGCGGTTTTTAACACCATCAAAGTCAGGCTGCACCCCAAATGGAAAGAAAAACAGATTATCAACACTAAAACTGTCATCACCGGGCAAAGTCAACAGAAGAAGGCGTCTCAGTTTTTCACAGACCCCAATCACAAAGCCAGCACAGACCCCAACAACATTATGTCCATCAACGTCCACCAGAAAGTCCAGAAACCTGGGCCAACAGTCACCAGGTCCAAAAGTAAAGGTAATTGTCATACCATGAATGGAAATTACATGTATGTACATGTGCATGTTATTGATTGCAGAGTTTGTGAAAATTCATACATTGTAACTTCTTGTTGTACCGTACATGTACATGTATTTATCTGGGACTCTCCATATAATTGTATACACATGTATGTACATTGTACATGTATTCCATACTTCATTTTTGTACTTTAGCAACTAAAATAAATATCGGCACATGTTTTCATGTAATGATTTGCATCTTCAAAAACTGGTATATGTAAAAATGTACAAATTTTCAAAACATGTGAGTAATAATACATGTATGCAGATCTTGATTATCCCGCTGGAAGAGGTTGGTGCATTTAATTTTGTCTTCAGTCTCTGCAATGGATTAAAAAAATTGTTTTTGTCGACAATTTAATTCAAAATTTACTTTTTTAAAATAGACTCAGAAGCTTTTGAGATTGTAATACATGTATGTATATGTACATTTGACTTTTTTTAGGTACAAATTGGATTTCGAAGTAGCCAGCGGAATACAACCCTGCAAGGCCCCAGTAAACTTGCTTGTCGAGCTATTGTGATGAAACAGTATAGGACAGCTCTCAATCACTTGCTGCAAATAGATGATGTGAAAAAAGATTTAGCTAATGTTGTGAAAAAAACCCTGACTGACGAAGCACTCAAATTAACCAGCAATAAGAATTCAGTTTTTATAAGTTGCAAACATATCCAAGTTCTCATGGAAATCAGCATTAAGACAGTTAGAGAATACATGTCCAGTAACAGTAGATATCCTAAGCACGATAATTGGTAACAAAGAAAAGCAGCTAAAGACTCCAAGACTGGTGACAAGTATGGGTGTTCTTCTCTTTGCCAGAAACAGACAGATGAATACGTTACAGGCTATGAACAGCATTATGATGTACAGGGGACATGTAAGAACAAGGGTAAGGATATTTATATACATGTAGCTTCATTACCTATGAAATAATTAACTATGTACAATGTTTTTTTTAGGAAAAATGATCTGAAAATTTAGGAAAAAAAATATTTACAAAAAATGTAACTAAATATTTTGCCAGGCTGCTGTTGTATCTACATCTACATGTACATTTATTTGTATGGTTTTTTTACTGGTCATGATTTAAATTCAAAAATGTTTTCAATACAACTGAATTTTATTAAAATAGAATAAATTTAATTATTATTGTTAATTTTAAATTTGTACATGTATGATAGTATGAATTGAATTTTGAAAAATAACATAAATATCTTGATTGAATCAAGAATTCCTTATCAGGTGTTAGTCATTTTCAGAATTCCAGTCAACAAATGGTCAATGATTGTTGTAATTTTTCAGGTTTACAGTACATTCAACAGAGTGGGTTTATGCAACTCTTATAAAGCAACATTGGGCTTTGTTGACAGAATTTGTGAAAGCTTCGACTTGCCAGTGAAGAAATGGTCAAAAGATATGTCCAGTCAGCTTCAACAACAGAATTCAGAGAATTATACTAGTGGTAAGCAACCTCATGTAAAGTTATTATGACTGGGGGACCCATAAAATATCATGTGTATCTTGTCATGCTTGTCAGGTATAAATGTTAATGCAAGTGTGGTCTTTTTAATATGGGAATTCAATGGTCACCTGTTTTGTACTTTGTAATATAGACAATCCTAGTTAAGAAACAAATCAAAAGATTTAATTTAATATATAGTAAATTGATTGAATATTTTTTATCACCATTACTCATATTTGAAAATTGTGTGTTATTTTTTTATTTATTCAAACTGTATTCATACACTGTTGTTAATCAATTACATTTGCTGCACATGTACAATTAACCCATTTGTTAGTTGTTAATATTTTTTTGTATTTGCTAGATGACCACAGCTATGCATCAAATCAAGCGACCTCTGGTGACCAGATGACTCAGGATACATGTATAATGAATGAACATAGCTACTCAACTCTACCATCAACATCAACTGAGCCTGTCACAGATATCCATTCTGAAGTAAACAACTCCCAGTATGATTATTGTGATACTCCCAAAGTGGCCAAATCTTATGGTACATTTGTTTGGATATTTTTTTATACTGTTGGAAAAATATATATCTGTTTAATTATTTAAAATGTATTTTAAATTTTTTTTTAACTTTAAACTTTCAGAAAAAAACTAGAATGTTGCATACAAGTCAGTGAAATTATTGATAAAGACAGAGTATAGATTGATCATTCATTTTTAACTATGTGTTTGCATTATTTTTGATTTCATGAAGTACATGTACTGGAAGTACAATTGTACATGTATGTTCAAAATGAATATTTATTCGTAAGGGTATCTTGAATAAATAATGTAGGGGAGGGATATGGTGTTGTACAAAAAAATAATAATGGTTTCTCCTTAAAATTAATAAAATAATTATCTTTTTAGCAGAGCAAGAGGATGGCAGTGATATTTCTACACCCTACATGTATGTTGCAGAAAGAATAGAGATTCCAAAGATTGATTTGACACCTAAAACACCCGCCATGAGGAATGAGACAGACTTGGCTAATGGTATGTAAAAGTATGACCATTTTCATACATTTTGTTTGTTTTACTTGTAAGCAAATGAAATGATAAGTTTATAAAACTGGGAGATATGGTATAATTGTTCCTGAGACAAACACTATTATTTGATGTACATGTATCTTATACTAGATAACACTTGTTTTGTTTTGTTTGTTTATACAACTTTCTGTCAAACATGTTGTTCATGTACAAAGTTATGAGATTTGATATGATTGTTAATGGAACAGCTACATAGTGTCTGATAAGCCTACTACATACAAAGAGCTTGATTGATTCTAAATTAATAGATACTGGTACATGTATAAATAGTTTATAAACAGTATATTGTGTGTAAAATATATTCCCATTAACATTTAACATATAAATAAAGTTTGTATTTTTTTCCAGAGAATAACAACTCCCCTTTTACCACAACACAGAAAGAAGCCAATAGTGATGATGGATCATTCCAAGCAGTCATGGATAATCTTAACCTGCAGCAAAAAATCTCGACATAAGACACTGGACACTGGTAATAAGATGCATAATTTAGTACATTCCATAGCTGTGCAAAATCGTGTGTCTGGTACAGATTTAGATTCTATGCATCCCCAGGCAGATATTTTATCAATTCCTAATGATGCTTTCATACCAGGAGAGCAGGAGTACTCAGATTTGTATGCAGATTTCAAGGCACTGATGAAGCGAACAATGGTGGAATTTGTCCCATGCTTGGAGAGTTATAAGGAATTTGTTGAATACCACATTCCTCATCAGTTTTCAGAGCAGTCTGAGAAGAAGAGCAATGTTGTAAGTAAACTGCTATTAACCTATCTCAATCAACATAACTAAATAGCACATTGTTGGAAGCACACTCTCTCTGAAATGAGTTGTTCACCCCCAAAAAAAACTAATGAAAAGAATGACAATGTATGTTGTGAAAAAAATCTTTGACTTAAGACAAGAATTACCGTATTTTTCGGACTTTAAGTCGATGGGGACGATAGGTCGAATAGCCATTTTTTGCTTAAAATTGAGAAAAAAG
>JAULBM010041479.1:0-20582 GCA_032357055.1 Geukensia granosissima | reverse complement strand
TGTCTTTTATAGTATAGACTTTTAAACTGTACCGATGATTCCAAACTTAAAATTTGATTCTCTAAGTTTCGTTTTCAAATGCATTATTTATATTTGATGCAACAGTAACATGTATACATGTAAGACGTTATGCAAAACGTATAAGTTATAATCCACTGTCATTTGGTGGATGACTGTCTTTTGATCAATCATAATTGAATGACAGATTGTTGTTTAAAGTCCACTGGCAAATATTTAATGCACTTTCAGGACAAGAACCATTTATTAAACAAAAATCATAAAATCAAAGCCACAGGATGCAAAATTGGGACTGTTTGGATACGGGAGTGAAATTTAGTCAAAGCAACTGGTCACCTACGTACCACTCATTACGAGCTGTTGTAATTGCTTTGCCCGTGGTTATCTGTAATTTGTTGGTCTTACCCCGCATGTGTGTTCTTCAATGCACAGATGTAGTGTCGTCGACATCTGGCAAAGAATTCTGCTCAAACCGGTGCTACTGTCCGTTCCGAAAATCTTACGTCTATGATTTCTGAGGTTTTCATTTAATTGGACAAGAATTCAATAGTGAAAAGTACTAAGTACTTTCAAATGGGTGAAAACCAAAGGTATTCTTCCAGTTTTGTATCAATTTTTACTACCAGTTGAAATTTAGGCTGTTAAATTCATGTTATTTTCGATACCGTTTTGTCAGCACAGAAAATGGCCGTGGAATAGTCCATTTTTAGAGAGGAGTATCAGGGCGCTCTTTGACATCAGCTATTTTTAGGTATAATTTTCTGTCTGGTATATAAGTTCGTCTTTTTTTCCTTTTTGCGGACATCGGCCAAAACAGCTGTCAAAAAAATTGATGAACGCTGACGCAATGTTTACAAACCATTTGTGCATGCGTCTTGCATCACCCGTTGGGAAAATGAACTCGTCAAAAATTAAAGATGTCAGCCGCCGTGAAATGTTTACTCAATCACCTCGGAAACAAAAACTCACGCAGAAGACGTTCAGCGATATAATTCATTCGAAATGATACGTTTCTCACATGGTTTTTAGTTCAATTTTATGCCTAAATTATTTTTGAATGCTAGACGAGAGTAATGAAGCGTAAGTAATAATTTAACTCAGACGTAAGAATTTTGGCACGGACAGTAAAGATATGTAATTAAAACAGTTGAATGTATGTTGACTGTGGAAATGAACATCAAAGTATTCATTTTGCATGAATTTTGAATTTTTGTTTTCAGTTCTATTTTTATGGTTTGTCGGTAACTGCGTTTGTTTTCTTTGATTTTTTCTTTGACCACTGGTTTGAGAAGTGTTGGTTACCCACTAAACTAGTTAAATCTCACCACATGTCTCATGTGCCTTTCCCAAGTCGGGAGTTGTTGTCGCTAGTTTGTCTTTGTGTTTAATGTTTTGTTACATGTAAATTTCTGTATAATAATCAGGTAAGGGCAGTATTGTATTATGTTTAAACGATTTCTATTATTTTGGGCGATTTAGAGCTTTTCACAAGACGTGGTATTTCACCCTTGTTGAAGACCTTGTGGAGACATCTAGATTTATAAATTCTCCGTTTTTCTGGTGGTTGGAGTGCAGTCTCTCTGACATTTACCCAATAACTTCTTCATGTTCATCTTATATTAGTAACCACGTGTTGGAAAGTTCCTATTTATCACAATTGGCATATGTCAAGGATAAAAAACAATCTTATTACTCAGTCGACTGCAAATATTTTCGCGTATACATGGTCCTAGAGTTATCTTTCATGTATGCAACGACTTGTCCAACAAGGAGCCTATCGTCATGCAGCGATCACATTTGTGTTATAGGTAAACAGGTGCAATCCAGTTTTTCTCATTGATTTTTTATTTAATAAACTGGATCAGTTTACTTCAATTAAGATACAACGGAGGTCTTTGAAAATCTATAGACACCGGTCAATTACTAAAAAAATTATGTTCCTGTTTATAGATGTGTCAGCATAGCAACAACTTATAAAACCCGAAATTATCACTTATTGTGGTGTAAGGTTCGGCTGACGACTTACCTTTCATAAAACGAGTCGGCCAAATAAATTATTAATTTAGGGAAAACAAGGGTGCGTTTGTTTTACGTGAATCTGAAATATGATTCCAGATCATTTTTATATTTTACCGTTTCTTTTAAATTAAACAGAAACAAGATTTCGAATCATGTGAAATGTTAGGGCAAATGATTCAAGATGACTTCATGAACGAAATCAGTTTGTTGGAACACTGCATTTTTAAATGATTTACACATGATTTTGATTCGCTGAATCGTGATTCTGAAACATATTTCAGATTCAGGTGAAAGAAACGTACCCAAGATGGTATTTAAATATGATGATCGAACCATGAAATCCTTCAATCAGACATTTTGTTTGAAAAAAAAAACGTTCATGGCTTTATTTATGCGGCTTATTTTAAACAATTATGCACCCGTATAAGTTCAAGTCTAATTCTTTGCCATTGCTTTTTTTAATATTAAGTTATATGGAAAACATTACGTGCAATATAACGGAAACTTGTTAAAGGGAGATAATTCAATCGTTTCATTCACGTTACCTACAATAACATTTTTGTGGTTGTCTTTAATGCAATTTGTTTTATTATGACTTCGGTACATTTAATAAAGAGTAGAATTAACTTGAATTTCGACATTTATTTAATCATTTAAATTGTGTTGTGATTTTACAGCACACAACATTTGACAATATGTTTATGATTTATATTACGATTGTTTTCTTTTATTTGGATTGTGAATTGGTAATGGTCGATCCAGGTGGTACATGTACGAAATACACTGTGAGGTTCTAGCGATACCGTTGGTTCCTAAACTGACCTTTTACTGTTACTGTAAGCGAGTATGGCCCAATTTGGTTGTTATGGTCATCAGTCACTGTTATTTTAAGGTCGTAGCTGCTCACTGAGTATGCCAGGAAATCAGCAGTTGTCAGTATTTCCCCAGCTGTAATAATATAATAGATACATTCATAATCAAGGGTCACATGTTTCTCTTTTCCCGACCCTCGTCACAAAATATGGTTGGTAGGTAAGCCTCATAATTGTTTTCTTTTTTCAAAAATTTGCAAATATGTATTGTCATTTGGTGAAGAAAAGATTGAAATAAAAGAATAAAAAGTTTAAAAGCTTATATTTTTTTTGGTAGGAACCTTTTCTAATGAGAGTAAGTGGAGGGGAAACAAAAAAAGCTGTTTATTTTTAATTTTGGTCAAAGGTTGTTGCTGTCGCTCGATTAGCAAATATGAGACTGTCTATGTTAAAAATATGCAGATCCTATATTGGCGGCAAATTGTAAAGGAATATGGCCATAATTTTAGATTTTATAACACAACAATAAATTATTTTGAAAATACTGCTGAATAACATTACTGCCTTTTAATAATTCATAACTGAAACACATACATGTGACATCCTTTCGACAAAACGGAATGACACATTTGACTTTTTCAACAACAATATAAAATTTTATGTAAAAAACACCAATTTTATAACGTGTTTTGTTCAAAAAAAGATATGAGCGTCCAAAAATATCGGGAGGATATTTTATTAAAACATTTGCAATTGATTGACGTTTAATGGTGCAAGGTTTGGTTCTGATGTTTTGTGCTATCTCTATCAAAAATCAGTATATCAAATTAAGTAACTTCTCGGTATTTGCAAAATTACTGCAGTTTCAAAGTACTCTTTGACCGCTGTAGAACAATTAAACCCCCATAAAATGTTTGATTTTCTTTTTATAGACATTTTCGATGCAAAGATTTACCAATTTTATATTGAGCCAAATTATTGAGCCAAAAAAAAAAAAAACTGGTTTAACGACCTTTGTCCTTTTACCCATCTTTTTTAGTTTCAGTGTAATGTTGTAATCATATAGAAATAATATCAATGAAGAAATAAGGATTTCGTAAAAACCTCTCAAATGGCCTTTAATATGATTTTTAATGAAAGAATAAAGAAAAAGACAAGTGAGAAACTGGTAAAAAATTTAAATGCTTGAAATGGCTTATGCTTGTGGGGTCGAATCTTACAAACTTTGATGAGAAAGAAAAAAGGGATATGGAGTAAATATTCATGACACGAAAATCTCATAAGAACAAGAAAATGCCAAGCAAAGGAACAGCGCTTTGATTGCTGTTCTTCATCTCAAAGTCACAATGAGGAGTCAGTCTGTGCAGGAACCCGACACGTGGTTAAATTTACCAACATACGTCCATTAAATCCAAAACCTTTAAAATAATCAAGTGGTTTGTCTCTAAAATATGAAAAACCTAAAATGAATGATTTTTTTTCGAAGGAAAAGGTCTTTATTCTGTCAAGTTTGTGCCTATGAATTTCGGTTTAAATTAAAAGTTGCCTTACATGTTTTGTTTCTAATTTTATTTATACTTGGAAAATTGGAACAGCAGTTATATAAAAAGATGTAAATGGTTCTTTCGACAATGACAGTTCTGGAATCTGGGAACTCTGAGTACATATTGCTTCCATTTCTTTTCTCTATCATTGTAATTTTATCCTGTTAAGGAGCACATCCTTTAGATAAGGGGAGGCTTGTGCACTATGTTATAGCAACCAAAATAAAGCCTGGTATTGACATTTTTGGAAGTATTTTTCTCATAAGCTAGTGTTTTTCAAAAATGTATACCAGGTTTTCCATTATCAAATCGTGATCTAAAAAGCTTTGGTTTTAAGAGAGGGTCCTTTTCTCCGTGTTCTTTATTCGAGCCAATGTCAACCATTTTAATGACCCTCAAACGGTTCAATTAAGTTACAAAATACCAAAACAAAACGTACTAACGAAGCCAAGCAAAAATTTACTTTCACACTGTCACGTGTAAAAACGTGGATATATTTATAATAAAAGTCAGGCGCAATTTCTTACAGTTGCGTAATCGCGAGATGTTTTATATGATCATTACGATAAACAATTATAATATCGTATTTCTAAGTGTAATACCTACAATCATATATTTCAAACGGACAGGACGATAGTACGTTTACTACGTAGCAGTCCATGGTGAACGTTAGTTGGTCGTTTTCCGGATCGGAAGCGGCAACTGAAAACACCAAGGTACCGGTTGTCGTTGTTGATGTATCTATCTCGGTATAGTCTACAAAAAAAGTAAAATATTGCCATGCGCGTGCAACAGATGGTGAAGCCTTTGACACTACAGTAATGTAAAAGAGTTCCCGGAGTTGGAGCTTCATTTTTTTTTATTTGGGTTTGACTGTTTTTGGTTTGGCTTGCTGATTTTGGATATTTCCCATGAATATTCTACCTTGAACATTACTTTTTAAAGTATATGATATGGAAAAGCCGGAAGGACGGCAACTAATTTCTGAGGGAGAAGACAACAGGCGGATAGTGTTTTAAACCTCCCATCTCATCTTTTTCCAAAATCCCAGTCTTCCATCTCCCACCCACCAATCTCCCATCCTGATCCCCTTCCTCCCCACTTCCCACCAACTCTACTACCACCTCATCGACTCCCATGGCCATCTCCATTTTAATAAAGCTGTCAACCTGTTGATATATTTGCAATATTATAATTTTGCAATAATTTATTTCGTTGTTTTTCATTAACGATAGTTGGCGCAATAATAAATCTATCTAGTATACTTAGCAGGGTAGCTAATCGATTTTCAAAAATTAGAAAAAAGAAAAAAATATACTTCTATGAATGCCACTGAACCCACTATGATATTTGGTCTTTACTATTGAAATTAGTATGTTTACATCTTGGTTCCGATAGGTGCATCCCTAATGATTTTATTGGAAATACAAGATGTTTTAAGATTGAGACAGGTAGAAAAATCAAACAAGAATCCCAGCAAATTCTATAAGCACGCAATGTCCCATATCTCTAAATAAGATGGCGAAATAATTTTCACAAGAAAAGGTCTCTATTAATACAAATGTCTAGACGTTTAGATACATAAATATACCAATATACGTAAAAGTTGCAAAGACAGTCCAAAAACTAGGGAAAAGCCTAAAATCCAAATGATGGATTGGAATTAAATATTCACATACATATTTTATCAAGAATTCGAAAGCCAATGGGGACTTGGCTCGTTGTAAAGTAAGGGTATTCGCGAGTACAAACTTGCTAATTCCCAACTTTTTCTGATTCAAGAGATTTTTTTTAAATCCTTTTATAAAATACCTGATTTATGTTTTGGGTGTTTATAAGAGGAATAATGCGTGGTTATCTTTGATTTTTTATGTTCAGTATTATTTCATTAAATGCTGTGCAAATTTCCATTTACCTCTGTCCTTGATGTTGGGTGTGTGAAATCTAGACGGCGCCTGTTGTCTCTATTTATTTCCTTTTGATCCCTATACTTACTGTGAAGATTGGAAACGGCGCCTGTTGTCTCTATTTATGTCCTTTTGATCCCTATACTTACTGTGAAGATTGGAAACTGTTGGAGATTTGTTCTTATCAACATTGACTATGAAATTTCTCGTTGCGATCCCAATATTGTCTGTGCATTCAACTATTAGTGTATAAATAGACTGCATATCAAAATCCAAGTTCGCCATTCCAATTAGGTAAAGACCATACTCTGAAATAGAAACATGATACCTACTCGAAACCTTGAAATTTTGAAACTTTAATTTCTAAAACCTAACATGGGATATGTGAATACAATCATATATACATTAAACATAATTAATTTAATACAATGGAACAATACAACAAAATCACTTCCTTACACATATATTACTAAATTTTACATTGCATCTATCTTGTCTTTCCTAATGTTTATTGTGAACACAGTATTAAGTCGTTGGACATTTTGTGTGTGATGACATCTCATGCTGACGTGGTTAATGTTTTATCTTCACGAATCTCTCCTTGTACTTGCTTTCAATACATGTAACTGCGAGCATTCATTAGAGAGGTATCTTCTGATTGCATGTACTTTGTATTAGTATATGTATTGTAATTCGTGTTCTCTCAAGTCATATTAGGTGAATTTCTGTTTGATTTTGTATAGTTCGCCTATTACTGAATTTGTCTTCTTTGATTTCTTCTTTTGACCACTTCTTAGGGGAGGGTTGGGAGTCTACTAAACCAGCTTAAACTCACTACATATCTAATGTGCCTTTCCCCAAGTCACAAATTATGGTCAAATGTTTGTCTTTGTGTGTTTTATGTATACTTTTTCGTGTGGGAGGCGATTTAGAGCTTTTCACAAGGAGTGATATTAACCCTTGTTGATAAGGAGGATATAAGTGCCCGAGTCACAATCCTTCAATGAAAGTCTATGAATAATAGTGTCACCTATATATAAGAATATAAGAAGGCATTCATAAGTGTCGTAAAGCTTGTTATAATTACTCATACTAGCCTATTCAGTTAATATGATTGAAGTAATGTTAAATATATTCCTTTATATTTCGGGGGTTTTGGCTCCCGGTTCCTCAGTTGCCTGCTATAAGATTTAGTTATTAAATTTACAAATAAACACTTAGAGTATTTATGAGAAGGACACTTGTTTAAATTAACTGGTTATACAGTTGCCTTTACGCTTCGCTCTAAAACAATCGGTAGGGCCAAATAAAACGGACTAAAATTTTCCCGGGAAATTTTAACGAGAAAAATATATTGAATAAAGCTCCTGACAATGTTGGTAATGATTTGACTTGCAAAACATTGACGAACATATAATGTCTAGTTTGAATGAAGTAATAAATGGTAAAATTATAGTAGAAAGAGATAATTGGTTGTGTTAAAAAATCTTAAAAATGACAAAGTTTGTACATGTTGTAGTGACGATAATATTTAATTGAATATATGAAATCATGCATTGATATTGTTGCGCCTATTTATGTCAAATTATTTATTTGTATTTTTGATAAAGGCGTTGTTCTTGAAAGTTGGTTACTGGGTAATATTGCACCGTTTTATGAAAACAGGCAACTTCTTACACCAGAAAAATTATTGTCCTATTACTATCCTGAGCTGTTTTGAAAAATTGTTAACGTCAGTTCTTGAGATTAAATGTCTATTCTGAACACGCCTCTCTTTTGAGTGGTTTTTAAGAAACGATATCCGACTGTTGATAATTTGTTTGTATTATATTCTTTTTTTGAACTTTTGAAACTGACAAAAAAAACTGTATGTAGCATTTGTAGATTTTGAAAAAGCCATCAACACAGTTTGGCGTGAAAGATTTGGGTGCAAGATGTTGATGAGTAAAATAAATGGAAAAATGTAAAGTGTCATTCACATAATGTAAAAAAAATTAAAATCAAGATTTGTTTTCAATAATAATGTATCAAAATTTTTATTGTTATTACGGTGTTCGTCAAGGAGAAAATGATTTTCCTTTCTTATTTCCGCTATACTTGAATGATTTAGAATCGTTCTTAAATGACAAAAACACAATTGGCCTTAAAATCATTATCAGAAGTACTTGGGAGGAAACTAGATATATATATGAAACTTTTTGTTCAACTCTATGCAGACGATACCGTCATATTAGCTGAGTCAAAATATGATTTCCAAAACCATGCAGCTGAATTTCTTTAGCGAATTTTGTCAGAGATGGAAAATAAAGTTAAAACCTTAATTTTCCATATTTATTAAACATTGGTAATTTTGTGTTTTGTAACCACTGGGTCGATACCTCTGCTGGTGGAATATTGCAATTGGTCCCCGAGGGTATTCAACAGCCCAATTCATTAAACAATGTTTTACAGAAATTTGCTGGATTTGCTATAATTCTAGAAACACTGAAAATACGGAAAGGCCTCGAAGATTAATGCACTTAGTCGTTGTCCCTGCCATCGGACTTGGCTTCCAATTTCGATTTGTTTGGATTTGAGTGCTTCTTTTGCTATACTTGAACCTTTGACTTCCTATGTTTCGGTTCTTATGCTACGGATAAGAGATTACTCCTTGAAATGTACATATAGCATACCTAAATTTTCCATAATTATTTAACATTAGTAATTTTGTGTTTTAATATTGAAAAGTCTTATGTTTTAGTATTTTTAAATGGACTCCTACCTAACCAGTTTAAATTCACCTTCAATGCCAAGGAGCTGGATTACTTATCTTGGAATAGTATTTTCGAAATCCGGATCGTTCAAAATAGCAAAAAGAGACATGTGAATAAAGAATCAAAGCTATGTATGAAGTTTAAAAAAGGTAGATTACATAGTTTAACAATTAAATGCCAGTTAGATCTCTTAGGATTACATAGTTAAACAATTAAATGCCAGTTAGATCTCTTAGGTAAAATCGTATAGCCATTTCTCTTGTATGGATGTGAAAACTTGGGATTAGGTAAAAACGACGAAAGAGTTTATTTATAATTTTGCGAAATACTTTTACGTTTAGGGGCATCAACCCAAAATTTTATGATATACGGGGAATTGGGCAGATACATGTTTCCACTTGAAGTTAATATAAAGGTCAGTATGATTTTTATTTTGGTGTAAACGTATTTCACGGAAACACCATAAATTTCGTCGCTTTTATAGAGGCTTTTTTTATATCAAAAACTTTCAAACCGCAAACTGCTTTTTATGGATAAATCATATCACACAATTTTGAACGATTGTGGAATGTCTTACGTATGGACTATACAAAACTCGAGGATTGGATACTGATCGTCATAAAAAAAAAAACAATTTAATTGAAAAGTTGCTGATTTTCATTACAATAAAAATAATTTTGATAATTTTTATAATGAAATTATTGATTAACTTACTTCCGGTAGTAGGATCCAACTTCACCCAAAACTTGGATTGGGTGGGATTCAGGTCACATGATACAGTTTGTCCGGCAGTAACTGAGGATACGGTGATAAATGTCAGTAGTGTCTCACTCGTCACATCCTCATGTATAAGTTTTGAATTTGGTCCATCAAAACTTATACCAATAGCTTTATTAAAGTAAAAGAAATTGTAAATTACTTTTGATATTTCACTATTTTGTAAAATTAAAAGTTACTTGCAATATCATAATTTGAATACGTAAATGTACATGTATATTGTATCTTTTCTATTTAGGCCTTTGAGGACGGCCGGTGTATATAGAAATAGCGATAGGCCGCTCGGTTCTGGTCTGCAGGTAAAACTTTAAGGGGTGGGGTGTCCGTTGGTTGGGCGGGATGTATAAATACTTAACTACCCTGACAACAGCGGTGTTAATAAATCGTATGCTCGGTTTCTCCACAAGGAGATAGAACCCATCCTTAGGGGCGTACGTCGTTTGGGCGGGACGTATAAATTCTAAACTAACTAGAAAAAAGGGGGGATATGGTGTAAATATTCATGACACAAAAATCTCATATGTACAAGTAAATTCCAAGCAAAGGGACAGTGCTTTGATAGCTGTTCTTCATCTCAAAGTCACAGTGAGTTCAACACGGGGTAACGTCATTCGGAGTTACGTTAAACAGTTTGTCTCGTGTTGGGAGAACTGTCACGCTCTCATCATGTTATTTAAAGAACAATTTGCAACAACCCGTTATTTGGGTCCATTTGTGCCCAGTTGCAAATGCAAATTTCCCCACCCTTACCCAAGTCGTCCATTGGGCATTCTGTGACAGGAAAGCTCACAGGCCTGACATAAGCCCTCGTCCCTTGTATTATTTATTGTTTATTCACTTGTTTCACACCTGAAAATGCATGGGGTTTTTCCGCTAGGCGTTAAACACAAACCAATCAGTTAATTTTAATATTTGCAACTATGTGAACATGTAATCTTTTTATTTAGCATCCGTTACAAAGCGATAAAACTTTCAAGATTTTCTAAAAGGCATTCGCAAAAATATTGTTAAAAACGGCACGTGCAGTTTTAAGCACTTAAACTCGGAAACTAATTCAAGAGCTTATATGACTTTCAAAATGTTATAATGAATTGTGTTAAACGTTTGGCCCCCTAACAGCCCAAAGTTTATATAAACATCGATTTTGTCCAAAAATATTGTAAAATTTCGTTTAGTACAATGTCAGAATTTGCGTAGAACGGTTAAGAAATTATTTCTTTTTAAGTGTCATAATTTTTTAGGACAACTGTGGATTTGTTCAGTTGTATTATTTGTGAAAGTGTAATGTCGTACATAAAACGTCAAATTCCTTCGGAAAATCCCGTAATGCAACATTACAAACAATAAATTAATTTGTACACTTGCACGGGGGATCGCAAAGGTGGGAATATATGTCTGCCACTGAAAAATGGAAATGATAGGGTCGGATTATGAAAAAAGAGGGTAACATCATTGTTCCGACTCATTGCATGTATATCCTTGAAACCACCATCACTTCCTTGGGAAAGTGGGATCGAGTATTTGAAAAAATCTACATTTTGCTCAACAAACTGACGCATTTCGATTAAGGGGTCCTACCTGCTGGCAAAGAATCCGATACAATATAGTTGTAAAATAAAAAGACATAGAAAATACATAAACATATGCTGCAAGTTTATAATTTTAAGCATCTGATTATCATTAACTTTTAAAACACGGTTTTTCCATCAATTAAGATAAAAATATAAGATGTGGCATGATTGTCCATGAGACATCCACCCACCAAATGACAGTCGATTATAAACTTCTACAGGTCACATTACTACGGAAGCTTGTTAGGAACATGCTAATTTTTTATTATAATTTGTTATTTCAAATTACTAATTTGTTATCAAACTACTAATTTGTTATATCAAACTACTAATTTGTTATATTAAATTACTAATTTGTTATATCAAACTACTAGTTTGTTATATCAAACTATTAATTTGTTATATCAAATTACTAGTTTGTTATAACAGATTACTAATTTGATATTAACAGATTACTCATTTATTATTACAGATTACTAATTTGATATAACAGATTACAAATTTCTTATTACAGATTACTTATTTGATATAACCGATTACTAATTTGTTATATCAAATTACTAATTTGTTATATCAAATTACTAATAGTAATCAAGCTTGTTAGGGACATGCTAATTTTTTAAAATAATTTGTTATATCAAATTACTAATTTGATATAACAAACAATTGCTAGTTTGTTATATCAAATTAGTAATTTGATATAACAAATTATAATAAAAAATTAGCATGTCCCTAACAAGCTTCCGTAGACTTCCGTACATTACGGCCGAAGTTGTATCCTACTAGAGCAGCCTAGATATAGAGATATACCGTTCGGTTTCTCCGCCTGTTCATGTAGGTACACTTTGAACCCCTGCTAAAGGGACCTTCGGTGGTTCAAGCAGGACGTATAGATAATTGACCTCCCTGTCGGGGAAAGAATAAGCACTAGAGGCACTAGTCTTAAACAGGGGGCGTCCTAGGTTATGGGGGTGTATTAATTCACAAATTCATCCACAGAGAGACGTTAAAGATGCACCGATAAAAAATGTCACGCTTTTAGCACTTTTAAGAGCCATGTAACAGTTCATTTTGAGTGGTCAGTATGCTTAAATTTCGGATTTTCCTTACTTGTCCCCAGTTTACTGTCAACGTATTGAATTATTTCCTTTTTACTTGTTCCTGTTTTGAATATGGTTGAAATATTGCCCGCTGTACGTTTAGTGTCAACAAATCAATCAATCAATCACTCAAACAATCAATCAATCAGGTTATGTAAGATTTTTTCCTTTTTTCGGTAGGAAACCGACATGCAAGTTTCAGACACGAGAGAAATTTATAAGTTAAATAAGAGAAATGGACAAAATCTTTATTTTCTCATCAATACGTAACATCCTGGCAAAAACAAAAATTTTGCAAGGGTCTAAATGGGAATTAATAAAATACACTTAAAAAGTGATGTTGCCAGTGCCCTGGTGATCCAGTACAATGTGTAAAAAATAAATTCATGACCTCTATAATTGAGATACCTACCGTAAAGGGAGACAAATCTTACAGAATATGCAAATTATGTATGTAATCCCGGTAAGTGAAAATCGGGAATATCTATCGAAAAGGGGACAACTCTCATTGAATATTATTTATGTACATCTATGCAATCCGGGGATAATTTGGGATTACTATAAAGAGCCAGTTTTAGAAAAAAAGTTGTTGTATAAGTTTATGAAATGTTTTAGCAGAAGTTGTAATAAAGGACCATCAACAACATATAAAATATAAAAGTTAAAGAAGCGATAAGAATTTGACCGCCCGAGAGTTCTTATATTTTGACTAAATTTTTTAGCAAAAATATCAGAAAAATAAATAACTTTGTATCATTTTCGTCGTTCTTTACTATCTTTTTAAACGTTACAGATCACATTTATATTTAAAAAAACTTACCAATGGCATGGATTGGTAATATGAGCAAAATAAAACATTTCGATGCAATTTCCATTTTCATTTTGTGAAATGGTACTGCCTTACACGACAGTTATTCAAAATCTAGAAATTCTCACTATTGAAAAAAAAACTACGTAACAGTTATTCATTGTATGTTTGCGAACCATATATCTACATTTTGTAAACAGTTTTGACAATGTGAATTTTTGTCTTGTTGACACAGTATATGAGATTTTTCACAATACAAAATAATTTTGTGAACTTTTAACGCTGATTTTTCATCGAGATATAACAAGACACGTATTGTTGTTAAATAAATAATAAATTTTGAAAATTAAAAGGTACTAAAATCTATTGAAAAAGATAAAAGTTATCACACAATATGCCAGTGAAATGTACATAATATTTTTTGCATGGTCATAAACAAAGTGACCTTTTACGAAAATATTTACTTTACTTTATTCATTACAATCTTGTTTGATCAGTACAAACTGATATTTAATATTATTGTGAAAAATCTAATAAATTGAAAAATTTTGATAACGTACATGTATTGAAACGTCATTTTGTTGGGTAAGATAATTTAGCTCGAAAATATATATGATCATAAACTAGAAAGAGCACATCTGCTTTGTGTTAGCAAGGAGTCTGCAATTAGGAAAGTGTGGGGATATGTAATTCTGTATGTTTGAGATACGCCTCTCCAAAGTTGTTTTAATTAATATATTCAAATTTATAATTCATATTTTAACGCATAACTACCATACGAAATTTCTGATAAACATTTGACAAACGGCTTCTTAATATTTGTCCAGATTAAAGGTTCATTTATTTCGTTATGAAAAATTAACCCCCTAATGTTTCGGCCCCAGGCATAAACTTTTCGAACTTCTCTAATAATCCATTACCTAGCATGTAAATTATTTTCCCACTAACCCCTGTTTTTTCATTGCTGACTTTATGATAGAAAAACATTATTTTTTAACTCCCTGTAATCGTCATTAAATCATTAATAAACAATACATATTTAAAGCATCTGGACATGGATTTGCCAAATGTAATATTTAAACAAGATCTTAGAAACTCTCCACTACGGTTCGGAAACGTGATGGAGAGTTACCACGATCTTGTTTGAATAAGATTGGGTTTTGCCTATAATTTGCTGCTTATTTTGCAAAGATGGTGACTGTCATATTATGAATTTCAGAAAAATTTTTAAATCGAGAAAAATGTATTTGATAATATGTTCTCTATTCATCATATTTTCACAAAAATCTTAACCCTTGATTCGAACATTTTTAAAAGGGTTCTGGTGTTTGGACTTTAGGAGAACTGTAAGTTTATAAAATAAAATTTGCCCGAAATTTTATATTTTGTCATTTCTTTTCATAATATAAGAAATCCCCAAGTATATATTCAGAGTGATCTGTTTGACGGCGGTTTTGTTAGATTTTCTGACACCGATCAAATCTCATTTTAAATATCAAATGATCAATATTCTCATACTATTCAATTGTCACATTAGGTTTGACTCAACTCAATTTTTTTATAATTAATTTTTATCTCTCTTTTAAACGGAAATAGAATAGTAAATAGCACTCGTCTGTATTTCGGTTTATCTGGTACCTTGTACATGCATGCCCATATTGAGACACCGTTCAATAAATATGTGTTTTTTTTGCAAATAAAGGCAACAAATTTCACATTTTATCCACATTTTCTCTATGACAAACAATTAGCTCTGCCATAGATCTGAAGGTCGATTTTCAACATTCAGTTAAAATTATATAGATTTTAATTCAAAAGTCAACTAGAGTACAAAATAAACTAATGCAGCAAATTGATCGCCTTCAACCATAAATTTCATTAGTTTAAGTTTAGTTTGAAACTTTTGTCGAAAGAACAAATGGAATGGAATGATAAAAGTTTAAATTACATCTTAATTTCATAATCCTTTCCATACAATATATGTACGTAAATTTATCTAAACTAATCATAAAGCAAGGTATTTAAATAAAATAAAGTACAATAAACAATATTAACTAATTTTAAAATCAAATATTTTAAATAGATAGCAAGTATGGTTCTTAAAAAAATACATTTGCAATATGAGTTTTGTAATTAAGGAGTACAAATTAAACCACCAAGGAAATTTGAAAGAGGGCGAGTACATGAAAATAATAGAAAAAGAAGTAAACTGCAATCAGTCATCACATGTATATTGATAAATAATATATTATTTTGCTCATCACTATTTTCATCAGATCCAAAAAGTATAATTTCAATAGTTAATGTTGCCAAAAATTAAATAATGTCAAATAACTGGTTTCTGTAGTCTGTATATATTTTGGCCATTCCAAGAAATAATGGATGGCGTCTTCACATGGAAGATAAATGAATCGACTCATTAATATTTTGTTTGAACTATTTTTTCCAGGTTACAAATAACAAAGCCAAAAACTTTAGAAACTCAATAGATATGGTGATGTAATATAACGAGACATTGGCATAATTTCTTCCATTTAAAACTATTTTGTTCCAATATAAAGTTATAAAAACAGACGTTTCGTTGGAATGGGTCTCCTTTTCCGCTTATGGATGTATAACTGGGTAATAAGTTGTCTTATAAATATATTAATTGGTGTAATTATAGGATAGCCATAATACAAACATATCAATTAATGAATCGACTCATTAATATTTTGTTTGAACTATTTTTTTCCAGGTTACAAACAAAAAGCCAAAAACTTTAGAAACTCAATAGATATGGTGATGTAATATTACGAGACACTGGCATAATTTCTTCCTTTTAAAAACTATTTTGTTCCAATATAAAGTTATAAATACAGACGTTTCGTTGGAATGGGTCTCCTTTTCCGCTTACGGATGTATAACTGGGTAATAAGTTATCTTATAAATATATTAATTGGTGTAATTATAGGATAGCCATAATACAAACATATCAATGGGTCATATTTCTACAAACCACAAGTTATTATCGTAGCGAGGTTTAAATCATGTATCTTTTACATTTACAATTACAATGTACTTGAAATTCATAATAAAGGTTTCGACAACAAATTTAAATAAAAAAATATATGATTGGGTATGATTTACCCATTATGAATGTGTGGGGTGTTTTCAGGACATCAGCGGCACCCCCTATACCTCAATTTTAACACCAGAATGTGTAATTTCGCATTTTCGAGTCTTAGCGAGAAATTTGAACGTTTAACTTTGTAGATTGTAGAAAACACGACTATTTATATGTTATTAGAGTGGTTTTGCCGTTTTCTATTTAATAATCAGTTTTTTTTAAACTTCTGTGAAGTTTGTCCGCAATACTCAGCATTTTGAAAAACGGCGAAAGGAATGTAAACCGAATTACAATTAGAAAAGAACCTAAATACAAAACGTTATTTCTTTGACTAAATTTCTATAGATTGACTGATATTTCTTTCAAATAAAACTATCTTTAAACGATTTGTGCGTACTACCTACTTTTAGTTTTGTTTCCACAGTAAATACGGTCATTTATTCTACAAATTTTCAACACTGATGTATTTTTATTGTCAAAAATAAAAATGAGCTTATACCCCTACATTTTGGACATTTTTTTTATTGGATACAAATTTATTTAATTACTTTTAATGTAGCAAAAGTAACAATACAAAAGTGAATGAGTCATGAAAATTGCAACACTAGGTCAAATGAATTTATTTTAACAGCGAAGCAACAAATATTCATTTATGAAACAATTTTTTTTTTACTTGAAGTTTTAATCTGCTAGAAGTACGCATAAAATTTTAGATATTCATACACAACAATAAGTTATGGTGAAAACGTGCTTAATAACCGTCTTTTTATCATTCATAACTTACATTGTATACTTATACATTTCTGTCATCATTTTGTCATTACAGGAAGAAAAAAATGAAACATTCTTTGCAAAAATAATTTTGGAGTTGTTTTGTTCAAAAAGATATACAAAAACACCACGAAGATATTTTAACTAAACATGAATTTGTACATTGTACTTTAACAATCTTTAATTGTGCATTTTTATTCTGAAGTTTTATGTAATATGTATTAAAATCTACAAAATTGTATCAAATTTGTATCTTTAATTGTGCATTTTTTTATTCTGATGTTTTGTGCAATATATATTAAAATCTACAAAATTGTAAAAACTTTTGTGTCAAATTAAACAATTTCTTATTATTTTCAAATTTAAACTTTTTATATGTACCACGTGGCTTTTTCAAAACCAAATAAAGTAATAAAATTTAGATTTTCCTTTAATAGACAATTTTCAAAACAACCGATATACAATAATAGATACATGTATCTAAAAGAAATAATAATATATGGAATGTACATGTATGCCAGAAAGATACAAAATAGGATTGGGCGTGCTCTGCATAATTTCACATTAAACTTTTCGTTAGTTCACTAGATTTCCATGGGGGAACTAAACAGCCAGAAAACGTGGCTTAGAGACCTTAGCCCTTTCTCATACCTCTTTATTACCATATTTAACATGGAATTTTTTATTCGGGTAGTAATAAAGATCAAATTTATCATTAAAAAAAATTTCAGACTTGCTGTTCGTACAAGCAGGTGTGGGCGTAGGCTGAAAGGACTATGGCCAATTTCCCTAGAGATCTGTTCATTGAATATCGGTGCTATAAATAAATTACATGTATCTTATTTTAAACGATTAACGTCATTCTGAAAATCTAATTTTAGCCGGACAGGTAAGTTACCTTGATAATTAGCCATGGCTATTGTTAAAAGTACCCATAACTTGTTACCACGGGCACTATTAAAATATAAGTTTTGTATTAATATTCTAATAAATGCTTATATGTGACATTTCAAGTTCAAAATACAACCAAACACTGGGGTAAAAAAGAGAAAGATTGTTACTCTTTAAAAAATGTCACCTGCAGGGTTTGAACTCGTTCCGAAAATATAACTTCATATTACTTGTACAACTGTCTGCACGCTTTACCACAAGACCACAGTGGATATGTTATGAAATACGATTTTAAACGGCTATATAGGTAACATCAAAGTACGGTCAAGTTTTTTTGTAAAAAATTGTTTTTTAAGTATGAAGGACCTTGACAACCAAACAAAATTTTTGTACATGTACAGATAATACAATTAAGTTTCTAAAAAGGCGTACTTTTTTCTGGTTATGAAGGTCCTTCGATGGGGATTCCCATGAAATAATGCCAAATATCGCTTTAAAATGTTAAAATTGAGCTTTAGTCCATTTTTGTTTCCAATTTTTTTCCATTTAGAACATTTAAAATCGCAAAATTTTGACAAAATATAATATAAACAGGTCATTTTACTTGTCGAATGTTTCATTTTTTGTCGAGTTACAAACAATTTGAAAATTAATCCTCGGTGTATATTCAAAACGCTTCCTTTCCGAAAAAATCGTTAAAAAGCTTCCTTTCCGAAAAAATCGTTGGAAACGCTTCCTTTCCGAACCGGAGAACGCTTCCTTTCCGATCTTGTACACGGACGACAATGACGCTTTGCCATAGGACGGTAAATGTTATTATTTTTAAATAATAAAATAAGCTTTTCTTGACTGAACAAGAAGTTGACGGAACAAAATATTTGAAGAGTTTATAAAATCAAATATGAAAAAACAGCTAACTATCATACATATAACAAAAAACTGCAAAAGAACGGTGTCGGCGTCACTGAAAGCGACTGACATTTGCACTGAAACATCAACAAAAATACAAGAATTGTGAGACTTCTCCCCATATGTTCATTGATAAATAACAGTTACAGTTCATATACAACAAATTCCGTGAAAAAATTTTGGTAGGAAATCATTTTGTTTAAGTATAACATAGCGTTTTGGAATGTTTACACAAAACGTTTCCTTCCAGAATGAGGAAACGATTCCTTCCCTAATAAGGAAACGGTACCTTCCAAATTTCTGCTTACAGTTAGACAGAATACTCAAACCTACTTACATTTTGAACTTTATTTTGACAGTTCAGTCTGAGATCGCCTAGTTAACGAACTTTTTGTGAAAGTAACGTGACATGAGGGTCGGTATGTTGGATTTTATTTATATTTATTTATTTTTACTAATTTATTTTATTTATTTTTTATCTATTTATTTATTTTTTTTTTTTTTTTGCTTTTTGTGCAATTGTGCTTATTTTTGTATTAAACTGTTTTCAATATAGCTTAACCAAGTTACCTATTTGAAAGAATATTCCCTCGCTAAATTAATACTGCTTTACAACAAAAAACAAAAATATACAGAAGTGATAAATTTTTGTCATAAAAAATGTTAAGAGTCGGTCACCGACAGTGAACACACCTATTTTTGGCCTGTTTTTTTTCCGCTGTGTTTATCGATAGTTCAATATTTCACTTTGTAAGATATTTTTGAACGTTTTTACAGTTTATTTATACAGGCAAAAGGTTTTTATTGTATGTTTTAAATTCAAAACTGAATCGGTCTACATATAAAGACAAGAGAAACTAGTTTCAACAAGATCCGAAAAATACCTGGACAATACGGAAAAAACCAAAATGCTCCGAAAAAGTTCAGGACGTCAGAATTTCATTTTTCGATAAATTTTCATCTTTTACGCATTTCTTGGAACTGTTGTGTAACGAGTTAATAGTTCTATATTTGGGAAGGCGCCAAAAATAAAATTTTAACTATTTGTGTAGAAGCAAAACAGTAAAATGATAGAATGTTTTTTTTGGAATATAACCTCGATCGTATTTATAAGTACATCATCGATTTCTTTTCTTAATAAGTTGTAAAAACAGTCTTATCATTTTTTATCAACCTGTAGTTTTAATACTTAAACACTATATGTTTACCGGAAAATCGGTTACAAAAATCGCAAAAATTAGCTCATCACGATCAACGACATGGACAATTTGAAACTCTGTGTTCATTAATAAATCCGCATTTCATCACAATTTAAAATAAGGAGGCTATTAATTGTTAAAAACAACATAGCTTAGCAGCGAAAATAAAGTATAAGGGAGTTCCACCTGCCAACACATACTTGTACATAAGTTGATCTGACTTTTGTAAAGAGAGACCTGTCAATACATATACTCGCCTGCATGCAAAACGAGTTTTCATTATCATTTTTAATTTTCAAAAGTGTGGTCAAGGCCCCTTATGCCCCCTCCTGGATCCGGACCCGCCCCTGGTAAATCTTCTTTTGGTGTTTTACTGCCAAATAACTTCTCAGCG
>JAULBM010041468.1:0-10779 GCA_032357055.1 Geukensia granosissima | reverse complement strand
GGGTCAAGTTTTCATGCTTAGGTCAATTTCCATTTACTATAAGTGGTAGGTCAACAATATTGGATGTTCTTATTGATTATTAGGAGTACATGTCAGTCTGGAACATGTCTTTTGTCCTTGACCTCAATTTCATTGACTAGGGTCAAGTTTCATGCTTAGGTCTATTTCTCATTTACTATAAGTGGTAAGTGAACGATAGTGGGTGTGTTTATTGATTTTTATAGGAGTACATGTCAGTCTGCCACATGTCTTTTTACCTCGACCTCATTTTCATGATTCATTGACTTGAGTAAAATTTCATTACTGGTCAACAATAACTCACATTCTTTATCATGTTTTCAAAAATTTCTGACTATTGAATTGTTTTATTTAAATGTCCTGGTGGTATTACTTGCAGATATATCTTGATTAGAAAATTATTGTGTCCACACGTTTATAGGGTCAAAGCCACGTATACAGGCCAGAAATATTTGTGACCACACTTGTTATAAACTTAAGGGGATTTGTTAATAAGTCTTATAGTCCAAATAGATTTGGCCAAAAACTGAATTATATTCTTAGCATTTTATCAATCGCCAGTATTAATCCTTTGAAATTATATTGTTTTTTCCTTTTGTATTAATGTCAGTCTGATTCTTACATGGGCTGGTTTTAATAACAAAATTATTGAAGTACAATGTATATACAAATATATACAAACTCATAATGGCAAAAACTGCTTAACAGCCTCAAATCCCATAGATAACAAACAAAACTTTTCTTCTACTAATCCAATATTCCATTTAACATGTGCTTGATTTTTTTAAATAGCTGTCAGATTTTGTGGAGGGAATTGATGAGGTATATTGTTGTCCACACAGTCCATGTTGCATGTTTCACAGGCCCTTGCACAATCCTTTGGCTCCATTGTATATAGAGTTTAGCCCATTTTGTATGATTCTCATGTTGACAACTTTAAAACATGCTCAAACTGCTCATACATGTACCAGTATTTATACTGCATAAATCATAAAAGGAATGAAAATGTATAAAGTTTTCTAAAGCATCTATTTTAGTATTGAACATCTTGTGAAACCTTGCTAAGTAGCTTATTTCCTTTAAAATATTCTCATGTATTTACAGTATCATTAATTTACAGTAAACACACATTATTATGGACAAACATCTTTATGTTTTAATATATCCAGTCAAGACAGGTTTATCATCTATGTCTGAAAACTCATATCAATAACTAAGGTCTCATACTGTGCTTGCAGTCCTTGACAAATTTGATAATTAACTGAAATATGCTTCACAGTCTCTTAATGTTTACTACAATTAACTATAGGAACTTCATCTGAGTATGAAATGCTTTCCTGGGTTTAACTTTCATCATGTACACTTAAACTGTGGAAGTCCAAATTATATTGCACATTCCTGTCATCATTTCAATTGCACTTCAGATTAAAAATATATCAGTTTGCATTTCCTCCACATATGGGATTAATTAATTAACTTGATTGACATAAGTGGTCCTACTTGCTTATTCTTTACAACAGCTACAAGTTTGATTTGATCCATACTCTCTTGTACTGGTGAACTGTATATCCTTTATGTAAAAGAAAATTGTTTGTACACAGATTAGTTTGTTAAAAATGTAACATGTATAAGTAAGTAATGGGTTGCTGTCTTTCCAGAAACTGAAATTATTAATGCCACCATTATTTGAGGTAGCTATGACTATAGACTCTAGTTTAACGTAGGAAAATATTGCTTAAAGATCGTTTTGGCCTTTTGCACTTTATAAGAAATTTTCCATGAATGGTCATATTAAATACTCTGTACAAACAAGATAGCTATATGAGATAGGAATTTAACGGTCTACAAAAAACTTTGGCAATTTGCTAAAAAATAAGCAGCAACTGTTGTTTGGTCCTGTATGGTTATCATTTCACTTACCTGCCTGTTGTCTTGGACTCTTGGTAGACAGTGTTTGTAGCCGAGGTTAGTTTACCATATGACTCTATGCAAAACATCTTTTGAAAAATCTCTCACCTGAAACTGTTTGAAAAACTTGCTAGGTCAATTCCAGCATCACTACCCGCCAGTAAGTTGGTCATCACAGCAGACCTTACTTAACATGCTATTTTTAAATTTTGTAAACGATCATCTTTTTTCGAAGTAGCTGATTTGGTTTGAATAGATGTTGTTTGATGTTTATTCTGTTTTTGCAACAAGCTATGATGATAAAAACAATGTGGTTAATGATACAAGATGTGAAAATGCCTCTGTTCTTATTATCAGCGACCTAACTTCGGTGCTGATTTATATAGCCATAATATTGCTTTTAATGTAGTTTTTGGTTGAAATTTTTAAACTTGGAAAAGAATTTAAGTTGTTGGAAAGTGTATAAAATGAGAATATTAATAAAGTTTTATTTTTTGCACAAAGTTTTAAAAAATTGTTATCAAGAAGAGGCAAAAAGTAGTTAATTAAATTTGTCTGATTCAAAAGTGCTACTGCATTTGTTCTGATGCATGTTTTATACATACATATATATAATACTGTAAAATTGTAATATTTGCAGAGCCATATCCCTTTCAATTTTGGGATGAAATTTGAATTCATGGAGCATTCGTTGAAAAACCAACATTTACATTTTTTCAAGCTTTATATTAAGCACAAAGTACAAGTCAGATATATTCAATACAGTTATCATATGTTTGGTTTAGTGCTCCTGTTTGTTGAAATTTAATTCAGAATTGTAAATAAGTTACTTGTAAAAATCTTATCTTGGGTGTGAATTTCAGTTCGAATGTTCAGTGAACAATGTAGCAAAGTCTTAAGACAACTTTTTAAAATAAATCATTGTTAAAGATTAAATTAAAGATATACTTCAGTTGACCTCTGAGTATCTCAAGCCTCTTTTTCAATACATTAAACAGACACCAGGCAAACCTTAGTGGTTCATATTCAATAGATAAAGCATGATGAATATGTTGAACCTTTTTCTCAATGTATCAACAAATTTGCCAGTTTTAAGACCTCAATTATGCAAACAGTACTCATACAGTTCTGAAACATTTTAAAGAGACTGTCCAAGTTAAATCAGTCAGATCCTATAATATGGATTACAAATGATAAATTTCATCCCACTAACTTTTTTATATGTATGTAAGAAAGAATAGGGATTTTTCTGTATCGAAGTTGACAAATTAGGATATAATAAAGTTCCCTATCAAGTTAACTAAATTACATACAGAATTATCTCTCTTTAGTTAAAGTTTTAGTGTATTAAGTATAATTTATTTCATTCTTATAATTTTAGTAAATAACAAACACATTAATTTTAAAGAAAACATGAGTTTGTGATTTTAAATGGATGAAATTTTATAAAAAACAGAATTTGGTATGTGACATCAACTGCCCCTCGGACACTCTCTTCACTGGTCACTGTGTGTTTGAGCTACTTTTTTATTCAAAACATAATTCAACAAAGACTAATCAAGTGGCCTATGGAAAAGAGATACGTTATTTTTTAAATGTTTTTTGTTATTGTTGACCATTGCTATAGTATAGATTGTAACTTGTTGTAATTTGATATTTGATAACTTTGAATTGTTCTAGGTAAGGATGGCAACATTATTCAAATACATGGAGTCAATATTTATAAAGTGCTGAGATCCTCAGCATCAACTTGAAGATTTTAAAGTTATAAGGGATTTCACCCTTATCTATTTACCTGAAATTTTCAAAAAAAATATCATGCTAATTTACTGACTAAATTTTAATTAAAAAAACTATGACCTTTCAGGTGATACCCATGAGTTTGTTGCCATTCCTAGTTTTGGATATGTTTTTGTCTGTTGTATGTTGTATGCATGAACTGTCAGGATAGTGTGGGGTCAGTTAGTTGTCGATGGGTGGATAGATGTAGATAACCTGTAGGTTATGGTAACAACATATGTTGGTTCCTAGATAATGTCCTGAACTACAATGTACACATATACATATATAAATTATGTATCTCCTTTGTAGAGTTTTAAAATACTGTTGTATTCTTTTTCTTCTTCTTTTTTTTACAATCACGTCCAGCCCATATTTCTTTTGTCTTTTGATATAAGCACATATTTAGCATGTGGTTGTATCACCATGAGACAGTGTGTTATATATAGTGATAACCTCGGTTTGACCTTAACCTTGACCTCAAGGTCAAATTAATAAGTCTTTTGGCATGGCTTCATGTCTTGTGAAAAACTTTTTTGTCTTTTGACATAGGCTCAACATATATGGCACATGAGTATCACCATGGGAAGGTACATGTATGTCATGACTTTTTTTATGGCCATGACCTTTGTCCTCAAGGTCAAAATTATAGATTTGTTTTCATGGCTTTGTGTCAGGGGTTTCCTTTTAATGCAGGATTTTAATTTGTGCGAGTGAATCATCATGAGACAATGTGTCATGCACATTCATACCATCTGACCTTGACCTAAAAATCCTCAGTTTTTTGACATATTATCTTGTCTTAACCATCTTGTTTCTCTTTTTATGTCTAGTTATTTATTCTGTCATCTGCATCAGCATGAAAAGCTGTGTAGCTACCTCTATCCAAGGGCATATGTTTGGCAGTTATACGTGACACTGGTAGGTGGAGCATATACAAACCTATGATGGAGAATGGATGTTTTGAATATATTCATGACCCCTATATGACCTAAAATATTGACCTTGATGTCAAAATCATATGTTATTTTACATAGATTCATATCCCAACCTGAGATCTTTTGTCTTTTGATTAAGGGTTTCCTTTATTGTGTTGGTGAATAATCATGAGAGGATGTGACATCTACACTTTCATGACCATTATATGGCCTTGACCTTTCAAATCAAGATATGTCCAGAGCTAAATATTTTTGTCTTTTGCTGTGAGCATACTTCTTCTGCTGCAATTTTACAATATGCACATAATTTCAATTTATGAAGGGTAAACATCTGTTCCAGTATCCTAAAAAAGACATTACCATAAGCTTACAAATATGTTAGGCACCACTATCCAGGTCTAGTTAATAGTTGTGATATATTTGCTCATGTTTGAGAGTTGGGGTACAAGAATTCTCACATCACCCTTTACTCTCAGGTCTTATTAGTATTTGTAGATAAAATGGGTTGACATCTTGGCATGCATGTTTGACAGTACTGTACCAAGAAATATCTAAACTTTAACTTAATCGCCTAAAATTTTAAAGTTCAAGTAAGTTAATCACTTAAATATTAATTAAAAGAATGCAAACATTTTTATTTCTATGTTAATTATTATATTTTTGGTAGATAGTGTACAATGTTTACTTTTTTATACTTTCAGTGGAGTATAAATGTTGCAGCTATTACAGAAGTGCCACCTGTGGCATTGTTGCCAAATTTCATCGTACAACGAAAAGTATTACGTCCATTTAGATACCACACTGGAGGAACTATTCTGGTATGATGAAATATCAAGTGGTTTTAAATGAATCCCTGCATTCATACAGATGAAATATGGGGTTGTTTTGAATCATTCATTTTGAATCATTCACTGCATTGATTCAGACGAAAGATAAAGTGGTTTTGAATCATACATTGCATTGATTCAGATCAAATATAATGTGGTTTGTAAATCATTCCCTGCATTCAGATATTTTAAAAAACAAAAGGCACAAGAGAACATAACAAAAACTTTATATTGTAGTTCTTGTGTTTCTACTGAGTACATGAATGCTATAGACTGTAAAACACTAATTAACCTCCAAGTTCTAAGTGGCATGGCTTCAGAGCCTCAGTTAGTCCAAGTACTTAAGATGACAACAAAAACAAATGTTTTAAATTGATAAATTTAAATTATCACTAAGTCTTTCAATGTTTGTAATCTTAGTCAGTCCAAATTTTTGATCTTTTTATTACAGAATCACTTTATCAGCAGACATTATTTAACAACCCAACATGAAGTTAAAATTGTACAACCAACTGTAAATTGTCTTTTCAGCTCTTTATTAAAATAACAGTTCTACAGAAATGACCAAATTAAGCTACTGTTGCTAATAGAATTTACTCTGATTGAAATATCGTGTCTAGGGTAATTAGTTTTTATTGTTGCTTAATAGTGGTATAGTAAAGCACCAGAAAAACACTAGGACTTTGTTTCTATTATGAGGTCACAATTCACATTTGTCACATTACTTTAAAGTCCTGGGGGCAGCCTCACTTTTAAATAAACCTTTTTTCCCTAGGACTTTTATTCAAATTAATGCAGAGCTAGCCACAAAATAAAAAAGTCATGGGTCACTCAGGCTACACATAGTATTATCTATTTTGTATGATTGATGTTAATGTTAAGCATGTAATTAATTTACTTCTCTGTTTATGTTTTGTATCGTATCTGTTGCAGGCTGGGAAACTAGCTGTAGAAAGAGGCTGGGCCATAAACATAGGAGGAGGATTTCATCATTGTCATGCAGAGAAAGGAGGAGGATTCTGTGCTTATGCAGATATTACATTGTCATTAAAGTTCCTGTTTGAGAGAGTTGAGGGGATTGCTAAGGCAATGATCATTGACTTAGATGCACATCAGGTTAATATTGTTTTACTGTCAGACTTGTCTTTGTGATCACCTATGTTAAAAGGAAATTTAATTTTAAAGGCCATTTTTCATTCCACATTGTTGAAGATTTTATTATGGATAAATGTGATTTAAGAGATCACTTGTCTTAAATGGTCATTTTGCTTTTCCCATAGTTGACCTCTAAATACTAGTGTGACTGTATTTAGGTTTAAGAATCAGATTAATGCTACAGTGCAAAAAAAAGAGTCGTGTGATTTTAGACAAATAAAATAACAGAGATGCACATCAAAATGACAGTTTTAGAGTACTAGAATGTCAGCTGTGATTTATAAAGTAAATCACAAAATTATCATGCAAGTTAAGCTGTAAGAAATGAATGAAATAAAATGCATTCTTATTAAATGATTGCTTTATAAAACAATAGCCAAGTATTGAAAATTTGATTTAATTTATAAATAATTTTAATCATCTTAAGAAACTTTCCAAAATCTAGGATAAAGAGTACAAGTCTCAAGAGACTGTGAGACAACAGGTCGTAAGTTGTAGCAAAATCAACAAAAACATGAGAACTGGAATTTTTACCTTGTACTCTAACTACCAGTATGGAACTGGAAAAATATAATATTTCGAACAATAATTGACCTTGTAAATCTCCCTGGACTTACAATGAACATGTTATTAGTTACCCAGATGACAGACAATTTGTGAAAAGCAAACTTGGTTGATTAATATCTAAGGTGTTTTTTTACATAAGAGTCAACCAAATCATCCTAATAAAATTTCAGATTAAAATGATAAAAAACAAATTAGTGAAAAAATAAATGTATAAATTAAAGCATTCTTATCCTGGATAATTATGATGTTTACACTCACTAGACAGTAATTTCTGGTTACTAATGTCCTATGCAGGATGTGGTTATGTTTTTCTACAACTTGTAAAGTACATTTCAATAGAGGTTATGATTGGTATAAATAATACAAAATGTTTTAGAAATTAAGTATTTTGAATTTTAGGGGAATGGTCACGAGCGAGATTTTATGGATGATGAACGAGTATACATTATGGATGTTTACAATAGAGGAATTTACCCACATGATGGATATGCCAAAAGTATGTCAATAAGATTTAGGATTTTTAGTTAAATGAACAATAGATAATCATGGTGAATTTCTTGTTTATTCTTTTATAAGTTTTTTGTCTGGTTATGTCTTGCCTGAATGTCACAGAGGTTTATGACAAACACCTCTATATCTCAGAATTTTTTGCATGGGAGGACCAAATTTGATGTTTATTGTAGTACATGATATTAACTTTTCAGACAGCCACGACCTCAATTTCATGGTTAAAATGTCAGTCTTCTATATATCATTTGCCTATTACTACATTATCCTGGTCCAATGACTAACTACACTAAAGATTGTACTGAATATTATTCCCCAGCCTTTCCAGTGTTGGATTTGCCACTTCCAATCTTTTAAATCTAATTCAGTTCATTGCAAAAGTGCTACAAAAAATATCTTGTTAAAAATGCTTTTAATTATATGAGTGAATTGTCAATTTTGAATTAACATTTTTATGCAGTTACAATTTATTAAATTTCTTTTCTGATATTTCCTGAGATATTTCAACACTTGATATTTGACTCTATATGAATAAAACATAGCTGTTTATGGGCCAATTTTTTCTTGGGAAATATTACAGTGTAGAGAAAGTCTCAAATTTTCCATAATTGTAGCTGTTTCCAGTTTATGATTTTTAGTTAAATGCACTAAAAAATTGCATCATGTTTCAATGCAATCAAAGCACAACTTGGGCACAAATTTTATACTCTGGTGTATTTTAATCTGATATTTTTCCTTGGTTTTTTGGTGATGTTTAGACAGTTTTCTTTGAAACCTTTCAGTAATAATATTAAGACTGTGCTGAATTATTTTATGCCTATTTCCATAAGTGGCCAACTATTTTGGAATGGCATTTTAATGTCTTCAATGACTTCAAGAAAACTAATGGTACATGGATAAAGCATGATTCATTTTTTTTTATCTCAAAAAATTTACCTTAATGTGTTTTTGTTTAAGGAGCCATTAAAAGAAAAGTAGAACTCCATCATGGAACAGAAGATAATGACTACTTACAACTTGTTGACAGGTAATTAAAAGATGCATGGAGATAAATTGATTTATTGAATGTTGCTTAATGTCCAGCAGCAAATATTTCGTGCATATTCAGAGATGAGAGCATATTAATGAATGATGATGAATGATAACCTGCTTTGTACTGCTTAGCCACGATTATTTACGTGCTAACTGACGAAAGCAAGTCTGCAGAAGACATGCAACTTTACCCATATACACTATTCTGACTCTGGGCAGACAAGTCTTTGCTCTTACTCCTAAATGCTGTGTGCTAAGGGGAGAAGCAGCAAATACCAATTTTAATGTCTTTGGTTTGACCAAGCCGAGGATCAAACCCTCAACCTTTCCCACTCATCATGGTGATCATGCTAACACCTTCGAAGCGGTCTACATGGAGATGAAAAAATACTGGAAATCTCAGCGGACTTTTGAAACCATCAACAAAGAAAACATGTATTCAAAGACAAGTATGAAAAGTATATATATAAAATTACTTGGAAATTCGCTTAAATATTTAATCCATTCTAAAAACATAAAACATGTTTAAGATCTTCCTGACCAGTTTCACCTCTACTGAGATAATCATAGTTAGTATTGTTAACTATGGTCAAGTCATGTTAATGGTATTCAGCATGATTCAGTAGAGGTTAAAAAGGTGTAGAAGAACTTGAGCTTTTTTTTATAACTTTTTTGTATGGATTACTGGTAATGTATTTTTGGATTATTATCCAGACTTTTAACTGGAACAAAATTTGGTAGGGTTGACAAACCAGTTTTCAGATATCTAATCTGAAAATGGATGTTAGATAACATACAATCTTGACCTTGACCTCTTTTTGACAATTAAGTTAACTTTTTTTTAGCCTCGGTCCACATATGTCGGTCAGCAATTTCAATTTTCATGCGAGACATTTCTGTACCCACACTTGTCTCACTAATGAGATTATATTGTGAAGTTTATTTGAAGTTTTTTAAATCCACCCCACCCACCCCAAAATTGTTTTTGATGCCAACAAAGGAACTGTAAGCTTAGAAATTAACTTGCATTATTAATTGAAATATTTTAATGGCAACTATAAACATAAACTTTCAAAGTGACCATTTTTTTTAGAAAAATACACAAGATGCATTCATAAAACAGATGTTATAAACATTTATAGAAAAAGGAGATTTTGGATAATTGTCTATAAGATAGCCATCCAAAAGGTGCACATTGCAAACATTTACAGGTAGCCTGCAAACCTTCAATTATCGAGAAATATTTACACCCTACAGCAAGCTGTAAAATGCCCCAAAACTACCATGATACAATATTCAAATGTGAAAATAATACTATAATGTAGTACTCATTTATAATGCAAATATTATTTCTAAGTTTGTATTACAATTTTCTGTTTAAGCCTAGCAGTTAATGTTGAAATTTGAATTAATAATTACATATGAAATAGAACTAAACATGTATAGCATGTAATATCTTTTATCATAGTTAATTATATTGTATTGCATATAGTTTAATCAATGATACGGTTTTGATATTGATATATTAACAGACATGTAGAGGGAGCATTGAATGAGTTCACACCAGATGTAGTAGTATATAATGCTGGAACAGACATTCTGGAAGGAGATCCTTTGGGCAATCTGTCTATCACTGCTCAGGTATACATAAAATATGTCTTCAGATTAGATGCATAAGGTTCAAGGGTTCATTTAAGTTGCACAGTTTTATAGACATTCTACAGAACCAGTAGGATATGATTTTGAAATGTGGTGGGTTTTTTCAAACAGCATCCTCTTAAAAATTTATTTTTAAAAGAAATTTTAGTCTTAGAGTTGTATTATAGTATCTAGAATATGCTTTGAACTTTAGTCAACTTTTTTTGGAAAGGAAAAAATCAGCTTGATGCTAAAATTTAGATAAAGTTGTGTGTAGATCAAGTTTCAGCATTTTTTTCCTATTTTGCCAAAGTGTAGTCAATATCATGCCATTTCAAACTAGAGGCTCAGGAGGCTGAGCCTGTATCGCTCACCTGCCATTTGGCAAAGAAGTTTCAGAGGAGAAGATT
>JAULBM010041446.1:0-10780 GCA_032357055.1 Geukensia granosissima | reverse complement strand
CTAAACGGTTCAGATCCCCACCCCTAAACCATATATTTTCTTATTTTATATGACATGGAGATATCAGCAGTATTCTTTATTACTGTGTCAAACACATTACAGTGTCAAACATATCCTAATGTTCTATTGTCGACATGCAGGCGACACACGTCTTCCGGGGGAGTCTCAAAGCTAAGTTCATTTACTAGGCTTTGATCATGGTGATATTCAGAATAGTGAAAAGCAAGTGTTATTTTTCATTGGATCTGTTTCTTACCGCATTTCAATCAGATATGATACTATAGAGAACTATTTTATCCATTTTTCTTGTATTTCTTAAAGTTAAAAAAACAAACAAATCATGTCAAAAATGCAGTAGTAGTATGTTGACAGTTAAACATTTGACGGCGCTTGCGAAGTATAGAGTACATTTGTTTAATAAAGGAGATAACTCGGTGTGCATCAGACAAAAATCATAACTGATGTCATACATGTAAGTTACATCGATATGCTAAAATCCTAAGAAATCATTGCAATTCAACCAAATGAAAAGACATTAAACCTGAACAACTTATCATTTAGTTCTTGTTAAAATCATCAACAATTTCATTATTTTGGCTAAATTGATCTCGACTTCAGAATTACATTCACTTTTAAATGAAAGGACTTCAATCAAACTCTTGATTAAAATTCATCGAGCATATTGTCGTTTTCTTACAAGAGTTTCACAATGGTGGATGCAGAGTTTTAATTTATTTATTTATCAACTCAATGATAGGTAGGCTAGTTTTTAGAAATGAGGTGAATTTTCTCCTAAATTTCGAAATTGTGTTTCCCCAATGATCCTGTTATTTTTTTTTATAAAATGCCATGACAAATAGAACCAAGTCGAGTGGGGATCATCACTAACAACATGATAATATATTATGATTATAACAAAGTATTTAGATGCTATTAGTTACAGAGGAAGACGAAAAAATTTCTTGATATCATTTTAGTTCACACACATGTATATCTATAGTCATCCTCAATACAAAATTACCAATGTTGGATATAATTTTTGAAAATGTTGTGTATGCTATGTGTACATTTCAAGGAGTAATATTTCACCAATAGTATTGGAACCGAAACACAAGTCAAAGATCCTAACATTGCAAAAGAAGCAATTAAATCCTTTAATTTCATAAAATCTCGATTATTTTTATATCTTATTTTCTAGAGAACGAAACTTCACTGACAGCCTTTACAACAGCAGCAGATTACAAAGTTATTGGTATGTTCGTTCTTCTAACATATATGATACTTCAACATTTTTCGCTATAATAACTAAATATGAAACCTCAGTTAAATGGATCCTAGTATAAAATTACCACATACGAACTACAAGAAAATGGTCATAACGTTTTTTTGGGATTTCTATAAATATTTTCAGATTTCAATTATCTGTCCTTTTATGAAGTATGTTTACTTGGTAAGGAGAGTTAATCACAGTTTTTCATCGGTAATTAGGTCTTTCTACCTTCCGGTGGAAAGACTTTCAGTTATTGTTCTGTTTATTATTATCCTTTTCTCTTTTCCCCACTGCTTTGATTTGTTCAGCAGACTTTCACAATGTATTTCGCGGCATACCAGTTTGATATTTGGTATTGTATATCGGTTGTATGTAAACAGATTCTGTTTGGCACTTTTTTACCGAAATTTTCTTTACGGGGTTATCTCCCCAACAGTGAAAAAACTTTTTACCAGTCCAACTCAGAGACCGTAAGAGATAGTTGACAAAATGGAATGCGGAAAGTGTTCAGACTCCTTAGTCACAACCTTGAAACATATAACTCCGAATGATAGGATGGAGTTTTAAATATGTTATTCTCGTTGAAAACCTTTTCTTTCAACTAACAAAAATAGTTTATTGCATCAAATGTTGTCAATAAGTACTCTAGGGATCTATCTCACACAGGAACTCCATGTGCAGTAGTTTTGACAAGTCCAGGGTTTCTGTCAATAATATTCTAAACATAGATATTATGTAAGTTTTTACAAACTTGTAGATATAAAATACATATTTGTTCTCTAATTTTAAATATAATTTTGTATACAAAATATATTTCATATTTCAATTTACTCAATGAAGACCAGCAATAATATAAATTAAATGTCGGAAATATGGTCCGTCTTCCGTCATTGGTTATTTGTTATGGTTCCATTCATAGTTTTCTGTTTACTTTCGTTTCAAAAATAATTACTAGTATATTTTGTTGTTAATTCAATTTGAACATACCGAATGTATGGCTGGTAAGTGAATATACATTAAAAGTACTTTTTATGTTATTTTTAAAAGTTTGACATTACCATTTGAACGTTAAATTGCAAACGTGAATGTCTAATAGGAATTTTTTAACCGTAAGTCCTAAAGACCAGGGACCTTCACCAAAAGGACAACTGTAGTACATGGAAGTTATCAAGGCCAACTTCATTAGAACAGTCATACTGGCCATTCTTGCTTGTTATCAGATTATTTTAAAAACCATAATAGATGGCAGATTACGTTTAATAGCAAAAATGTGTTTTATATAGATCCATATTCAGTATATTGGGACACCAAACTTATTGGACAAAGCAATATGTAACCATTAACAACATTTTGCTTCGGAAAAAGGGTTTTTTGAAAAATCTCATAAAACAGTGAAAGATGGAATGAGTCTTTGAATTGAAAAACAAAATTCAATATGACTTGTCGCATATAATAAGCTTAAGGTCACAGGTCATGGTTTCTATCAACCAACATAAAATTTTACCATATATTTTGAATAGGAACGGTTTTAAGTAGCATAATAATTACATTTTAAAATTGTTAATAATACGTTTTATCCTAAGCAAACAGCAACTTTGCTTTGCAACCACATTTTGTATAATTTTTGATAATCACTCAAAACGCGTAAAATATAGAAATGCCTTAGCAACCATCTTTTCTTACTCAGGAAGCTATCAGCCACATTGCAATGTTATTTTAATAGTGTTAGCGATATTTTTCCTCTTAGCAAACGGCTTAATTTCCTTGTTTTATTAGTCATTTATTGTTATATGTTCACCATTTTTGCTTTAGATTAGGTCGATTGTCGTAATTATGTATAATTTCACAATTTGTCGGGGCCTATTACAGATTCTTTTATGGTATGGACTCTGGTTCATTGTTGAAGCCATAATGGGACCTATAGAAATTTAAATTCTACTCTCATTTGGTGGGTGGCTATCCCATTGACAATCATGCAACATCTCCTATTTTTATATTATTTGACACTATTTTTCACCATTACTCAAAACTAGTGAGATAAAAAAAGAAGCTTTGATGTTCAGTAAATAAAGTTCTAAAAGATTTTGTCAAGGTGAAAGGTAAAAGGTCAAAGTCCATAGCAACACCATGAAAGTTTTTAGCAGCCCTATATTTTATTATGTTCAAACCTTAAAATTATATATATAAACCAAGAAATTACTAATTTCCTGCATCAAATACCACCTGATATAGAAAAAAAAGGTGGGGAGGGGGGTATGGTGTAAATATTCATGAAACAAAAATCTCATATATACAAGTAAATTCCAAGCAAATGAACAGTGCTTTGATTGCTGTTTTCATAAATGTTCCCGTCAAATTTTATCTTGTATATATAACGTTTAGTTGAACTAAATAAATTATAACTATTATTATTTTGTTCACAATATACCACTGAAATATGCAGTTTAAATGATACCTTTTTTTGCCAGTTATTTGATGTGTATCTTAGTAGCTGAAATTGCAAATTTGACAAAGAAGACATTTTATGATTGTTTTTGTTATAATTGTAACTATTTTTGTTTGTAATTTTTGCTATTTGTACATTTTACCAACATAAACAACCAAAACCAAAACAAATTTTCGATTAAATCATGCTTAATTCTTTTAACTGGCTTCAATGTTGGGCGTAAAGCAATATAATTTTACATGCTAATGACATCAGGTCATTTGCATGTACCTCTTTATTGTAAAAGTATAGAGTTTCCATTGATTATATGATGTATCCTTTTTGATGATTCAAATTTTCTGACATATAAGAATAATTATAAATATATAGTATCCATGCAATGGCATAAAGTTAACAAAATGCTTTGCAAAAAGGGTGGGCCACAGTCTACTCATAAAAGCTCGTTGTCTGAACTGTATCTTTCCTGAACTAAATAAATATTGAATGGGGACAAAAGTTTTAAATTTACTTCGTTGAAACTTGTGAAATTTTATCCAATTTCTTGTACAGAATATATGATGTATTGAAAACTTGAATGGTACATGTAAAGACTTAAATGCAAAATTAAAACATATTTATGACTTAAACTGAGAGATGCTTTTGCTGTGAATGTCCTTAAAAATAAAATTTTCAAGTCGAAAAGAATTATTTGACAACATAATCCAAAGACAATGTAAAGCAAATAAGTAAAGTAAATTTAAACAAACGACAAACGAGGGACAATATATAATGGCAATATATAACTTCAACGATTCAACGTCTTGAAGGAGTATTATTGTTACATTTAAATTTAAAGTTAATAAAGTTCTTCTCAGTAAAACGTCCTTCAGGCATTTTTAAAAATCTCGGATTATTCAATACACATATCAATATTAGATTAAATAACGTATCTGAATGATAAGCTTAATTTTTTATGCTGTGTTTTTTAATTATTATTTTGACCGTAAATTACATTTCGCAACAACGAAATATTAGATCTTCAATCGGAGATAACCTTTTATCCTTTCCGAATGTTAACTATCTTATTATTAGATATTTTTAGCAAGGGTTCGATTGCGTCAATTAATAATATTTGTTGCAATCAAGACAAAAACTACTAGACTGTTAGGCCAAATTATAAAATAGGACAAATCCTTAAAAAGAGTAAATGGCTCACCTTGTATAATAGGTATAGATACATCTAAGGTGCATAGGTCAGTGGCAGAAATTAAGGGCCGTCTTCACCGTTACAGCAGGGGAAACTAATCGATGGGTATTCATCTGTGATGACTTAAACATGTACCAATGTTGTTTTATACAAATGTTGCAGTGCTTTGCCATTCATTAACCTTTTTTGAACGGATAACAACGCCTTAGGGGCTTCTGTACAATAAACTAGATTCATTTATATGGTATGAGACACAAATGAAAAAAAAACTATTTTTGTATAAGAGAACGAATGGATAATGGAAGTACAATAAGTATACCCTAAAAACCAAGATTAGAATTAAATTTCTCTAATTTCTATGAAGTTTGCACACTTCCCAACCAGTGTGAGAAAAAAATCGATAATTCGCTTGTGGGAAAGTTGTTCTAAGCAGCTGATTGGATGATTTTCAGACCCCGCGTGCTTCGATTCACGAATATCTTACCCTGTAGGACAGAGCTTTCCAAAGACTATATCAGTTAAGTAGGGATTACTTGATTTTTTGGCTAATACATATGACAAAGCCGTAAAAATAAGAGGCATTTTTGTTGTTTTGTACACCAGTTGCGTCCCTTGTAACAAGGTCATGATAAAAGATGGTGCACGATCCCGCCTATGATAGTTTTTAACGATATTTTGATGCTTAAAAATTAGAGAAACCAAATCTTCCATTATAAGCCGTTGATTATCATATTTCTGCAGTCTTGATAGTTAAACCTTAACATTTCTCGGTAAACCTCGACTGTAGGAATATGATAATCAACGGCTTCTTCCAAGATTATAATTTCTGAAATAAATGGAACACACAATGAAATTGTTTAGAATATATATGCATTTGAAGATATATAAATGATATGTCTAGTTATTAATGAAAGTAAAATTTTGTCCCTTGTGCAAAATCACAAAATATTGTTTATTTTTATATTTACCATTAATATGAGTTTTATGTTTGTATTTTTATCGCTCATATTTAAACTGTGTAATCTGTTAATCACTGATATCATTTTTAATAACATCTAAGACTTAACTAAATGAAATGATGTTAAAAATACATTGTTTTTCAGTTCATTTTCTGTATATAATTAATATATCATTCAATTTTTCTTTTATAATTAAATGTATAACATATCATTAACCCTTTTTTGTCATTTTCTTTATACTTTAACTTTGACATTGTAAAATAATTGAATGTATAGTAATAAAAAAACTCATCTTAAACTATGTTTTCTTATTGACCTCCATTTGGAAGTTTTTTTTAAAAGCCCTGAGGAAAACTTTGTTTTGAATTAGCAAATTGTTGGCATCCCTTTATATATATAACTCTCATATTTGTGGTGAAAATGTTAAAATTACAATGCATATCGTAGCTAAAAGGAATTCGAAGATAATTAAGGCAGTTAAATAGATACTAAAAGTTACAGGATTCAATTAAACCATGATTTCTCTCAGCATTGTTATAAAGTTTATCCTAATGATTCTAATTGGTTGAAAAATACAGTCTTCTATTGTGAGGCTCTGGTTATCTTTTATTTTAATAACGAGATTGTTAAATATTCAATATCGAGCCTTGGGGAGAAATTTGAAGGTTAAACGATCGAGATTGTGAAAAATACCATTATCGCTTTATTACAATACACTCAGCCTTCCAATATAATAAGGCAAAACATCTGTTTTAATATCCTCAAGTAGATAAAGTACTGCATTTACGAATATGTTGGACTTCAATATCCACATCTAGTAATCATTGTGGGTTTCTTATGCAAAAACAGTTATTCCTTTGCGGTTATGTCGGCATCATTTAGCGCTAGCAGTTACATAGTCGGTTGAGGTTTTCTGTATGAAAATGAATGGAAAAAATGGGGTAAATAGCAGAAAGACTGCACTCCAGCCACGAAAAAACAGAGGGAATTTACAAATCTGTGTACGGTGATATGCTTTATTTCTTGTATTGCAAATGGTTAACCTTATTCCGTTGGATTGGATCTCCTGTTTTGATTTATACAACATTGGTATACGCGTATTTCATTAACTATTTATGATTGGTGACTCATCTTATATTGCACGCAGATAATTTAAACCAGAATACGTCAGTTTCAAAGGCTAAAATCTACAGGTGAAAAAGATAATATATAGTTGTGGTTTATTATTTTTACGATATGAAATGAATACCAAAATAACTAATAGAATGTGCTCAAACACCAGTCGGAGAGAGTAATCTTTTCATCTATTTGCCATGAATATCAGTCTGAATCTGAAAAACGTGTGTTTTGCAAGATCCTAGCGTTGACCATACAATTTCTGGGTGAATAACAGTTGGTCTTCTACCCTGTGTTTTAGTTTTTTGACCGAATAGGTTCTGACATTTAAATAAGCCAAATTAACATTGTGAATAAATCTCTAAAACTGCAGCAGAAATTAAATGTTTTGGCTAGCTTACTGTTTACGAATTTCAATAACCATCGGAAAATGTCAGCTTGAAATTAACTAAAGAAGAGGAACACTACTGTGGCCCATTGGAATGATCTTCTGCCAAAAGCTCTTCCATCCTGTTGGTCTGGTTTGCTTTTTTACTTTCAAGCTCATATTTCAGGTAATGTATACAATACTATCAAATAAGTTTGTACTCCAAAAGGGAAGCCATCAGTTAGAATCTGGGAATGGATTCCCGTCTTTCCGGCATTTATTTCATCTCCTTTATTTTTATAAACTAATTAAATCAACAACGCATTTCTTGGCACTCAGCGCAGATTTCAGATCTGTATCTATTTTTCTTTGTAATTGCAATGCTTCTATTAAAGAAATTAAAATGCCTTTGTAATTCAGAAATAATTCTATTCACAACTGCTTTCATGCAAATCTATCCAGACATCACAAAAATGTTTACTCCCAACATGGGCTTTATGTCCTCAGCCAAGAAACTGTAATCCAGTGGATGTATGCTTTATGTCCCAAGCAAGCAATGAACCTGCAATTCAGTGGATGTTTAAGTGTCACATGTTTTACATTGTTTACGTATTTGTCCGATAGTTGTTCATTTTTAATATTGTCACATTTGATTATTGGGGCCTTTTACAGCTAACTGAAGTGCAGTGTATATCTTTTTACTCACCCTTTAAATAAAGAATATGATCAAAATACAACCACAGATCCATTTATAATTTTATAAATACGGACGAATTGTCCAAGAAAGCCGTCATCTTTGAATCATAAATTAAAATGTAAACGTTGTTAAATTTTAAAGAATGTTTAATCATAGCTAGAAACTTGAAAATTTAAATATTCAAATCGGTTTAATAAATATAAACCTGTTCTGGTCGTAAGCCATGGGGATTTGTACCCTTGCATAAAATCAGCAAAAAAGGTCAATTAAATAGAATAAATATGAAATCGTAAACATTAGTACATGAATGTGTAAAAATGCAAATACAGCTATCCCCACCGGTTCACTAAGATATTCTTCCTTTAAAAGAGACCATTTTAACTGGTACCAATAGCTACAGCTAAATGACAAGATAACATAATCAACCTAACATATCTCTACCGCCAATGGTAGAGACTGCCACTGCTTTAATTTGAAGGACCAAATTATAACGCATAACTAAATTTGCATGAAAGATCTCATTTAAAATATTAACATTAACAACAATTCGAAGACTGGATTTTACAAAATTTTGAAAAAGAAGTAAAATTAGGTGTGTGTTAAAGACTTATCCATTCTTATTTCCAATGAGTTTAAGTACCATATAACATTAGGTTAATGGGGACATTGTATTTTCGTTCCATTTCACCCGCTTTTCCCGCTGGCAATATTGTAATTTTATCAAGTCCAACTCTATCAGATTTTTTTGATTTATTTTCTATTGCTGTAACATAGTCTTAACAATAAACCAAGAGAAGGTACAAAGGTCATTTTATTTAGGTGGTTTGGTGAGATAGCAAAATTTTGGATCGCATCGTCTGCTCTGGATAGCAAGAAAAACAGGGATAATAATGCTCAGTTATCAAAAATCAAAACACTTTAAAATATTTCTTTTCACAGAAAACAAATAATATGATGATATCTTAAAATAATGTTCTGTTTTAGGAATTGCTGTTGGTGCTCCTATTGGTTTAGCAGCAGTTATCATCACACTTTGCTGTTGCTGCTGCAAACGGTAAGTCTAGATTTTTAATAACCCTTAATTGGATGGTAGTGTGATAAAGCACCAATCGTTTCTAAAACATGCTTTAAATTTGTTTGTTTATCGGGTGGTATGTATAAATACTCCAGCATCTTGAACCAGCGGTTGATGTTAAAGTAAACATATACTTGGTTTTCCGCCGAGATGATGAAAACTTTTAAAAGGAGGGTTTGTTTGGACGAGGGTATCAATCAATTCTTAAACAACATCTCTAACGTGGAAACTAACGCCGTTTTTCTTGTTGGAAGAAAGCCACACTCTGAACTAAATCTTCCACTGTTTTATAAACAGAACAAATTTGGTTTTACAATGCAAGAAAAAAAAACCCGACCTGACACCCCGTTTGCCCTCAAATAATCGTTTATTTGTTATCGGTCTATATTGGCAATTACATGTAAGACAATTCAAATGTAATGTTTATCAGTCATCAATTAAGAATAGAATTAACATGTCGCCATTTTAATTCTTGAGATTGATGCCACAAATCTGTTACTGTCGTTATTAAAATATTTCCTTATCCTTTAAAATGCACCCTAACTACTCTGAGCATCTAAGGTAACGATTTGAGTTGAGTTGAGCAGTATTTTGTAATTTTATTCCTCCGTACATTGCATGAGGAATTGTATACAAATTGAATATTTCAATATTTGAGCCATCAGTAGAAACGCTTAACTGTTGAAACAAACAAATGGAACAACTCGGTAAACCTGTATTTTGAAAGCATTCGGTCGCGGCCTCTGCTGGTGGAGAGAAGATTCCCGATAGTATTCATCAGCCCAGTTGTCAGCCTTATCTGGCATTAAATTTACCAGAAATAATTTTAATTCTGAACGCCTTAAATAACGGAAAAGGCTTCATTCGTATTATTGTACGTGGTAGATGTCCTTCCCGCTAGATATGGCTAACTACTACGTTTTATTTGGATACTATTGAGTCTTTGACCTCCAGTGTTTTGGTTCGATTGCTGTAGATGAGATGATACTTCTTGAAAAATACATATAGCAAACACAAATTCGCCCTATTTTTTCGACAGTTTTTAACCTGTAATTTGAACTATTTTATTCATACGATCCAGATTAATATACAAAAAAATAAAGAACTTGCCTTCCTTTAGAGAAGTACTCAGATAAATAACGTCTATTAAGACAATGTAAGATTTAGTGCTGCTTAAAAAACCGTGATGATCAGACAAGATTTCTGCGAAGCCAAATTAACAAAAACGAGGAGCAATGAGATTGTCAAAATTTCTACCTATATATGCAAGTTGTAAAATTCTAACAACAATGTCATATTAAGATACTTAAGTATAAATGTATTATATTGATATTCAATATTCAGAGAAAAACCTTGAAAACAAATAAAAATGAATAGATGAAGTAGTATCAGAGAGGCTGCACTCCAACCACGCGAAATTCAGCAGGAAATGACAAACCTAGGGTCTCTTAAAGGAATTTACAAAGATTGGAATACCACCCCTTTGTGAAAGGCACTAAATCATCTCAAATAACAAATCCTCTATACGTAAATTAATAATGCTCTTACCTTACGCAGGTGTGTTAATGTACTTTGTATATAAAAAATATGCATATTTTCGTGCCATTGGTAATTGGAAAAGTTTCTTATCCATTAAACGATGGAAATGATCTTATTTGCTGTTA